>OU383776.1:76562057-76639940 GCA_910950805.1 Acrocephalus scirpaceus scirpaceus
CTGTGTTCCCTGTGCATGGCATGGGGAAAGCTCAGCTCCGGGGAAGCTCTCCCTGCTCTGTGCTTCTCTCCAGGGTAATTCCATAGGTCTATCCAGCACAGGCCTCTCAGAGGGAAGGCTCCCTCTTGGGACCATCTTTTCCGCCTTAGAACCATTCACTGAGTGGCCTCACGACACTGTGGGATCTCCTTTTCCAGGTGAGCCTCACAAACAGCCGGGTTGGGAGAGTGGGACCGTGGTCCCAGGAGGGAAAAGGGGATACCTGTAATCCCTGAAGGCAGCTCGGCATTGAGGCTCTGCTTTCTGCCCTCCCCTCCTTCAGTGAGAGGCTGGAAACCCCCATCCCCGTCTGTTTTACATGCTGGAGCTGAAATAAATGAAATTACCTTTAATTATTCTCATTACTTTCCCCGGGAATGCTGGAGTGAAAGGCAGCATTTAGTTGTGAGCTACAGCAGGGCTCTGCCCTTCCTCCTGCCCCCCAAAACACCACCAAGGGCCCCTGGTTCCTGCCTCCAGCCCCTGGACACACACGGAGTTGCTGCTCCATCCCGGCAGGATGAAAGGAGGGGACAGGAGGGGAAGGACCCAGACAGTGCAGAGGGCGAGGGGGGAGCGAGGGGGAGCAGGGGTCAGGGCTGGGGGCTGGCAGGGGTCAGGGGTCGTGGCCAGGCAGGGCTGACCGGCCCCTTTCCTGACCATCTCTAGCTGGAGGAACCCTCGTAGAGGAGGGAGAAGGGCAGTGCAGGAGAGGGAGGAGGGGGGTTCTCACACCTTCACGGCCCATCACAGATCAGCAGGAGGTGTCCGGTCACCGGGCACTTCCACTACACTGCATTCCCTGTTTGTCCATCCTGGGAGGTGCTGGGGGAATGGATCCTACCCCTCCACAACTAAGAAAATGGGACCCACTCCCAGGAGGGAGGTGCTGCCTGAGCTCCCCATGCTTGGAGAGGAACTGCCAATTATTCTTCCCTGTTTAAGGATTTCTGAACCTGCAGCTTCATGAGGTGCTGGCTGACACCTTCCAGCAGGTGTTTCCTGGGATATTTAAATCCACAGGTCAGGCAGGCTGGCTCTAGGGGGGCTGTGAGGCTGCAAGGGGGTTCCTTGTCATGGACACCCACCTCATGTCTGTCCAGCAGTGAGTTGGGACCACAGGGATCAGCAGCTCCCGCTGGTTCCTCAGAGCAGGCACCACTCTGATACCCTTGGCTCTTCTTTCCCCACCTCCTAGTGTGGAAAAATAGTATTTTCCTCTTCCTAGCAGCAAGGAATTCCCTATCTCCTGATCTGTGAAGGAAGGAGCACCTACCTTTCTGCCCAGCAGAGAAGAAAAAGCAAATGAGACCCCCACCCCATGAGACTTCCCAAAATAGACCTTCCAAGAAATCTGAGATGTGGGGAAGGGGAACTGGGGGGCTGGGAGCCCCATTCCAGATGGACACTGGGCCATTCTTCTGGAGAAGGTCTTGTTCCCCTCCAAGGTCAGCCATAAGTGACACCGAACCCAGCGGGGCCTTTGGGAAGGAACCCCAAGACACGTTCGCTGTCAAATGGAATCTATTAACAGGGATTAGAGGCTTTTTCCCTCAATCCCCCTGTGACACTGTGATGGGCTGAAATTGCTGTGAAAACATCATTATTAAAAATGAGCCTATTACTATTAGAATGGACAGAAGCTCCTTGCTAAATTTAGCAGCAGCCACCAGAGCAGGGAGTGGAGGGGAAATGACACCACAAGGGGCTCTGGGTAACCTGGATGAGGTGGGAGCAAAGGGGGTTGGGCCATCACCAGCCCAATGCTCAGCATTGGAAGCAAAGTGGTTGCTTGGAAATGCAACAAACACACCATCATCCGTGCTCCAAGTGCATCCAAGAAGCTGAAGATGCTCTGGACATGCACATCATGCTCCTTCAGAGAGCTGACCTGGCTGAGAGCATCACCAGGGACAGAGGGACACAGCTCAGGGGTCGGAGGTGCAGCACCTCTAAATGGTTCAAGTGGAGGCTGCAGGCTCTCAGGAGCTGGCAGGAGCATGTCCCCCCGGAGCACACATCCCTCTGCATCCAATGAGGACACATCCCATCCCTGTGCCTGTTGGAATGGAGGCTCGGCACTGCCAAGGACAACCCAGTGCATCCCAGGGTGCCTTGAATCCAAGGAGCGTTTCCTGGGCTGGGCTGGAGAGCAGGAATTGGGCATAGGGAGAGCTGGGAGAGCCTGGCACAGCAGAGCCCTGAAAGCACCAGAGCGGGCACATGGGCCTCTCCAGGCTGAAGCTAATCCCTAATTCCCTGGAATTTTAGGTAGGTTATTTTTTATTGCTGAGAAAGCAAAGCTGATGAAATCACACTGATGATTCCTGCCCATTCCACACATGGATGGACTCCAAGACCATCTCTCCCCTCAGGTGTGCACAGATCCATGGGGGTCCTGGGGCTCGGGAAGCTCCTGGGATGTAGGATCAGCCCCTGGCTACTGCATCCCATCCCGGTGGGAACTTGCACCAAGGTTTCACAGAAATGAGCAGCACTTCCAGATCTTCACCTGCGTGGGGACAGGATGGACATGGCTTTGTCACAGTGTGTAACCCCTGAGGGGCACAGGGCAGCCTGGGGGGACCCCCACACCCTGAGGATGGAAAACAGGCTCCACAGTTTGGGAAGCACCTCTCTGGAGCCAGCTTGGTTCTGTGAGAGGGCTCAGCCTGAAATTGTTGACAGGTTGGTTTTCCTACTCAGAAATGCAGTTTTACAGAAATCGAAGTGTTCCTGGGGAATATGCTAGTTCTGACAAAGTTTTTGAGACGAATGTGTCTGAACAAATCACTTTAACTCTCTAGCTTTATTTTTCACAGAGGTAAAAATAACTCCTTTGATCTTTAGGTGCTATAAATCTCATACAATACAATTAATCTAATATTTATAATATCGTATCTTGCACTGACTTTGTCAGCTGCAACATTTAGCTGTTGACAAAAGGACTCAAAAATCCTCTTTCATAAAGCAGCCAGGCTCGCTTCTGGAATTCGAGCATGGAATTCCTCATGCAGGGCAGGCTCTACTTGGGAAACAACCTGAGGATGAAAGCCCCAGAGCTGGGGATGATGGTTTGGGGGGCTGGCGGTGTGCAGTCCCTGAGGGAGGGATTGAGGGTGGGTTTGAGAGCTGAGCCCCTGTTCTGGGTTCTGGCATTTGGGCTCCCTGTCCCATGATCCGGTTATTGACCAAGGAATGATGAGGGAGGCTACCCCCTGCAGTCTCTGGGAACGGGTCCTGGGAAGTGTGGCACAAAGATATCTGTGTGCAGACAATCTCTACCTGCAGCAGACCCAGTGGAAGACCATAGAACAAGGGATTCAACGTTTAAGGGAAATGGCAGTGGCGGAGATCATCTTCTCAGATGACTTAAACATTAAGCACCCTATTGCGACTGGTCCAGAGGCCCCATGCATCTTGGGCATAGATTACCTCCGTAGTGGGTATTTTAAAGACCCGAAAGGGTTCAGGTGGGCCTTCGGAATAGCAACGGTGATGGCAGAAAGCATTCGGCAATTGAATACCTTGCCTGGACTGTCCGAGAACCCGATCACAGTAGGACTTTTGAAGGGGGAAGAACAAATGGTACCGATTGCCACTTCAATAGTGCATCGTCGGCAATTTAGGACAACTCGAGATGCCGTGATCCCCATTCACAAGATGATTCGAGAGCTGGAGGGCCAAGGGGTGGTCAGCAAAACCCACTCACCCTTCAACAGCCCCATCTGGCCGGTGCGGAAATCTGATGGAGAATGGAGATTAACTGTGGATTATCGTGCCTTGAATGAAGTGACTCCACCTTTGAGCGCGGCTGTACCAGACATGCTGGAACTGCAGTACGAGCTGGAGTCCAAGGCAGCAAAGTGGTACGCCACTATTGATATCGCTAATGCATTTTCCTCTATTCCTCTAGCAGTAGAATGCCGGCCTCAGTTTGCCTTTACATGGAGGGGAGTGCAGTACACCTGGAACAGACTGCCCCAGGGGTGGAAACACAGTCCTACCATATGTCATGGACTGATTCAAGCCACACTAGAAAAGGATAAGGCTCCAGAACATCTACAATATATTGATGATATCATTGTGTGGGGAGACACAGCAGCAGAAGTGTTCGAGAAAGGAGAGAAAATCATCCAAATTCTCCTGGAAGCCGGCTTTGCGGTTAAGAAAAGTAAAGTTAAGGGACCTGCTCGGGAGATCCAGTTTCTAGGAGTGAAGTGGCAGGATGGACGGCGTCAGATTCCTACGGATGTCATTAATAAAATCACAGCTATGTCCCCCCCAACTGATAAAAAGGAAACACAAGCTTTCTTGGGTGCCATAGGTTTCTGGAGGATGCATATTCCTCAGTACAGTCAGATTGTGAGCCGCCTTTATCTGGTTACCTGCAAGAAAAATGATTTCTATTGGGGCCCTGAGCAGCAACAAGCTTTCACCCAGATCAAACAGGAGATTGCTCATGCTGTAGCCCTCGGCCCAGTCAGGACAGGACCAGATGTAAAGAATGTACTCTACTCTGCAGCTGGGAGCCAGGGTCTGTCCTGGAGCCTTTGGCAAAAGGTACCTGGTGAGACCCGAGGCCGACCACTGGGATTCTGGAGTCGGAGCTACAGGGGGTCTGAAGATAATTACACCCCAACGGAAAAGGAAATCTTGGCCGCCTATGAGGGAATCCAAGCTGCTTCGGAGGTGATTGGTACAGAAGCACAACTCCTCCTGGCACCCTGACTACCGGTGCTAGGATGGATGTTTAGAGGAAAGGTTCCCTCCACCCACCACGCCACCGGTGCTACCTGGAGCAAGTGGATTGCCCTCATTACACAACGTGCCCGAGTTGGGAAACTGAATCGCCCTGGAATTTTGGAAGTAATTACAAACTGGCCTGTAGGTGAAAGTTTCAGCGTTGCAGATGAAGAACAAGAACCAGTCACCCGGGTTGAGGAAGCTCTGTCATACAACCATCTGCCGGCAGAGGAAGCACGTTACGCTTTATTCACCGACGGTTCCTGCCGTGTCATAGGAATGAGTCGGAGGTGGAAGGCAGCTGTATGGAGCCCCACACGACAGGTCGCAGAGGCCACTGAAGGAGAGGGTGGATCCAGTCAATTTGCTGAGCTCAAAGCCATTCAACTGGCCCTAGATATTGCAAAGAGAGAGAAGTGGCCAAGGCTCTATCTGTATACTGATTCTTGGATGGTAGCCAATGCTCTGTGGGGATGGCTGAAGAAATGGAAAGAGGCGAACTGGCAGCACAGAGGGAAACCAATTTGGGCTGCTGAAAAGTGGAAAGATAGCACGGCCCGGTTAGAAAACCTACCTGTGAAGATTCGCCATGTAGATGCCCATGTCCCCAGGAGTAGAGCTAATGAAGAGCAGCAAAACAATCAGCAGGTAGATCGAGCTGCAAAGATAGGGGAGTTGAAGATGGACCTTGACTGGGAGCACAAGGGAGAGTTATTCCTAGCACGATGGGCCCATGATGCCTCAGGTCACCAAGGTAGAGATGCCACCTACAAGTGGGCACAAGACCAAGGGGTGGATCTAACCATGCACAGCATTTCTCAAGTTATCCGAGACTGTGAGACATGCGCTGTCATTAAGCAAGCCAAGCGGATGAAGCCCTTCTGGTATGGAGGGCGGTGGTCTAAGTACAAGTATGGGGAGGCCTGGCAGATTGATTATATCACACTGCCTCAAACCTGCCAAGGCAAGCGCCATGTGCTGACCATGGTAGAAGCCACCACGGAATGGTTGGAAACCTACCCTGTGTCCCATGCTACAGCCCGCAACAACATCCTGGGCCTTGAAAAGCAGGTCCTTTGGAGGCACGGTACTCCTGAGAGAATTGAGTCAGACAATGGGACTCATTTCAAAAATAATCTTATTAAAACCTGGGCTAGGGAACATGGCATTGAGTGGGTATATCATATCCCCTACCATGCACCAGCTGCAGGTAAAGTGGAGAGATACAATGGGTTGTTAAAAACCACCCTGAAAGCATTGGGTGGGGGGTCCTTAAAAAACTGGGAGCAGCATCTAGCAAAGGCCACCTGGTTAGTTAACACCCGAGGTTCCACCAACCGAGCGGGTCCTGCTCAGTCCCAGCTCCTTAATATAGTAGGTGGAGATAAAGCCCCAGTGGCCCATGTTAGAGGTTTGTTGGGAAAGACAGTATGGATCAACCCTGCCTCGAGTACAGGCAAACCCATCCGTGGAATTGTCTCTGCTCAAGGACCGGGTTATACATCGTGGATAATGCAGGAAGATGGAACAATACAATGTGTACCTCAGGGAGATCTGAATGTGGGGTAAGATTCATATGTGCTGAATGTTACTACTATTGTCTGTGCGTTAAATCATTTAGACATGAAACAGAAGGAAACGTGTAAGTGTCAAGGGTCTGAGTAAGTAGGACGGATGGAAATGTGTAAGTGTTGGAAGTCTGAGTAAGTGGGATGAAAGTTTTTTTGTGTGTCCACGATATGGGATAAGGGGTGGAATGTTCTGGGTTGACAGTAACCTCTATCCCATATATCGTGGACTGTGGTGTCTGGTGGCTGTTTTCCTCCCGCCTTGGGCGGGGACTGCTGCGGCTTGCTCACTCTCACTCACTCGCTGGCTGGCTCTCTGGCTTGCTGCTGCTAGCTTTTGCCGCTTGCTGCTGCTGGCTTTGCTGCTTGCTCTCGCCGCTTTGGTTTGTTTTTTTTATTCTTCCTTTTCTCTTCCCCCCCCCCCTTCCCAAAGATTTAGGACCGGCTCTGGACCCGACCTGACCCGAGGAGCCTGGGAATCTCCGGAGCCCGAGAAAGAAGCTTTGCGCCCTCCCCTCATAGTAACCTGTTTTCTTTTCCCTTGTGTTGGGGAGTGTTTTCAATAAACCAGTTTTTCCACTTTTCCTCCAAGGAATATTTCCTTCCCGAACCCAGGGCTGGACGGGGGGGAGGGGGGGGGGGGGGGCGGGAGGGGTGGTGGAGGTTTGTCTTTAGGGGACTCCTTTAGAGGTTCTCCCCTAATCTGTTCCAAACCAAGACAGCCCCTGACACAGCACCCCCTCCTCCTCCCCCCCCCCCCCCCCCCCGCAGTCGGATTTCCAGGGATTTAACCCAAGTTTGTTTAGTCCCAGCCCTTCCCAGGCTGCTGCAGAGCACCAGATGGTATCTGATCCCTAGCCCTAAATGTTGGCTTTGATAATCAGCTCCATGTCATTAGGATAATTAAGGCTCATTTGTGTGCAGGCTTTCCTTCACTGTTTGTGCCTCTCCTTGCTTCCCTTCATCCCTCTCTTTCTCTTGCTTTCTTGATTTTTCCCTTCCCATCCCATCCTGACACCATTTCTGCTTTGGGCTCCCAGATTCTGTCTGGGAACAGATTTTTTGGCAGGACCTGGAGCGATAGGACAAGGGGTGATGGTTTTAAACTAAAAAAAGGGAGATTTATATGGGATATAAGGAAGAAGTTGGTCATAATGACAGTGAAGAGGCCCTGGCATAGGTTTTCCAGAGAAGCTGTGGCTGCCTCATCCCTGTGGAAGTGTCCAAGGCCAGGTTGGATGGGTCTTGGAGCAACCTGGGATAACGGCAGCGGTGCCTGCCCATGGCAGGGGGTGGAACAAGATGAGCTTTGTTCCCTCCCAATCCAAACTATTCCATGATTCTCTGAAATCAAGACTTTCCCTGGACTGCATTCCCTGCTGGCAAGGGTGATCTCACAACTCTGCTGATAAAAGGTGCCCAAGGACATCACAATCCCCTAGTGGCAGCTGGACTGTGCTTCCACCTCAGCTTTCTGAGGGCACAAAGGCCCTTCAGAGCCACTTTTCCCTCAGTCCCCATCCTCCGGGAACAGCTCTCATACTTCTCAAGGACCACCTCTGTCTAATCTGTGGGAGATGGACAAGCAGACAGGACAGACAATGCAATCCCTCACTTGGGTTTACAAACCTTTTGTTTAGAACTCCCAAATTCCCCTGGAAAGCCCACATCCCTGTGGATGGGATGTCCATTTCTGGCAGCATCTCCAGCTCTCTGTGGGTGTCCGGTGCCTTCCCAGGGCCATAGAATTCATGGATGGGCACCAGAAGAGCCATCATGCCAGTGAACCGCCAGGCACATCCACCTCGGAAAAGGGGCTTCTTAATTAACTGTAGGAATAAAGTTGTGGCCAGTCTGTAACCATGGTGATGCAGAGCCAATCCCAGAGGATGGCCAGCCAGCTGGAATATTTTTTGGATGGCAAAGCTTCAGCCCAACATTTAATGGTGTTTGACTCTATCCAGGGAAACAATTACATGCTCCATTTTCAATGGAGTCAGCTGAACAACAGAGTCAATGAGGCAATTTTGGCACAGGCTCCTCTGCTCTGCCAGGCCCATGGAGCTGCTCCTCTGCCAGGCTGAAGCTGCCTTTCGAGGGCAGGTGTGGGGACACCTGAGGGCTGCATGTGACAAGATCCACCCTCACAGGAATGCCACAGGTCCTGGCACTGGTGATGGCCCCAGCATGTCCTCCTGGGCTTCCTTGGGTGGCCAAACCACTCAACTCTTGTCCCAACCATGACCAGTGTTGGGTGGTTGGAAGGGTGGCACAAGGGACACCTTGGCTGCCTCCCTGGCTCTGCACACCTGGAATGGGAGGTGTCCCTTGCTGGTTTTCCACCTGCTCACTTCAGGGTCTCAGTCTCTCTCTTTGGGGGTTCCAACCTGGAGAAAAGGAGGCTCGGGGGGACCTTCTGGCTCTGCACAACTCCCTGACAGGAGGGGGCAGCCAGGTGGGGGTCAGGCTCTGCTTGGGGAACAGGATGAGAGGAAAGGGTCTCAAGCTGTGCCAGGGGAGATTTACATTGGATATTAGGAAATTTCTTCATAGAAAAGGTGGTCAAGTCCTGAAACAGGGCAGTGATGGAATCACCATCCCTGGAAGTGTCCAAAAAAGGTGTGGATGTGGCACTTGGGGACATGGGTAATGGTGGCCTTGGCAGTGCTAGGGGAATAGTTGGACTCAGTCTCTGAGGGTTTTTCCCACCTGAATGATTCCATGATGCTTTGCTCCCCTCTTCCTGTGTGACACAGCCATTCCTCTTTTTCTCACCTCCCTTTCCCAGAGCTCACCCTTCTGCAGCTCCCTGACCTCCTTTCTCCTTCAGGAATATCCTGTTCCCTCCCCGTGTGTCACCACCACTGCACACCAATCCCATGGCCTCCAGACATGCTGGCTGCAGAAATGCCTTTTAAGGCCTGCTGGGATTTAATTAATCACTGCCTTTATTTTATTAGGATAAAAAATGCAGGTCTGGAAAGTCTTTCTGAGGATGACATCAGTGTCTTCAGCTGAGTTTGGATTTGGTTGGTGTTATTTTAGCTATTCAAGGAATATGAGGAGTCCGGGAGCCTGGTGACTCCTTCCCTGCTGCCACGCCTTGCTTGGTCTTGTTTTTCCCTCTCCTTGACCTCAGCACATCCATGGAATGACAATCCACCCCAACCTTCTCCATTCTGTCCTTTCTCTCCAAGGAATTGGTTGGTTCCCATGGTGGTTCAGCTGATCCCTGACACTCTGGGCAGCCTTCTCCTCCGTGGTGTTCCCTGAGGTTTATTATCCCCCTTTTTCCCCATCCCAGCCCTTTCACCTCTGGTTTTATAACCATGGGCAGGGCCAACAGGGAATGGACAAGCCTGCTCTTGCACAATTTCTCCATGAGAACATTCCTTGGATTCACCATGAGTGTTTCCTCAGCAATTTAAAGCAGAGGGGCTCTTTGGGGTGCTCATCCCGAAGACCTTTTCCAGCCTCTTGAGGTCACGAAGACAAGCACACAACATTGATTGTTTTCCAAGTGCCATCTTCCAGCTGGGCTCCCAAATCCCTGGTTATTCCTGAAGATTCAGGCTGCTGCTCTCCCAGTGACTCAGCTTGCATTGATGGAAGAGCTTAATTAGGGTTACTCAAATGAGGGTTACTCAACTGGATATTCACCCCCATAGGAAGAGCTCTGTC
Source organism: Acrocephalus scirpaceus scirpaceus (assembly GCA_910950805.1). NCBI lineage: Eukaryota > Metazoa > Chordata > Aves > Passeriformes > Sylviidae > Acrocephalus > Acrocephalus scirpaceus. Next base: position 76,572,092 of record OU383776.1, read on the forward strand.
TCCTCACTCACCCTTCCTGACTCTTTTGGGAAAGCCAACTCCAGGATTTATTGCAGGTTCTGGCATGTCCCATCTTGAAGGGAAAGATTTGCCTCCAGGGCAGGAGGGAACCATCAAAGAGCCTCCTCTTCCTCCTCCTCTTCCTCCTCTTCCTACTCTGACTGCCCTTTCTCTACCTGCCCATGGACCTCTGGCAACACCACATTCCTGAGGCTTGGAAGGGGCCTGGAAAAGAGAGGAATAAAGCAGTTTTTTTCCTGAGGTTTTGCACCTTTCTGCTGGCACTCCTTGGCCTGGGGAGGGTGGTGAAGGAGGGGATGGAGAAGCTGCCTGGGAATGGCTGTGGTGGGACAGCCTTGGAATGACCCCCTAAGAGCAACCCCACCAAAAATGAGTTTGGCCTCTGCTTCCGTCATTGAGCTCAGTAGGAGAGGATAAAAGAGAGAAAAAGAGGGAAAAGTGAAGAGCCAGGCTGGGCTGAGAACAAATTGTTTATCTGTATTTTCCATGAAGCATCAGCAGTTCTTTAAAGAGGACAAAACCAGAGGGACCTTCCAGAGAAATCCTTGTAGGGGCTGGGGAGATCTAATTAGTTTCTATATTTGACCAATGTAAAAGTTTATTTTGAAGCCTCCTATATTTTTTAAATATGACATCAATGTCATTGGCTTGGCTTTGATTGTCCTTAACGACCAGCTTTTATTATTATTCTTTTTTAAAAACTGTTTCAAAAAAATAGAAGGGGAATATTTACTCAAGGCATAAAAATACCCCTGAATTCTTATGGATTTGACAGAGAAGTGGTAGCCCCATTGCTTTTCTATGTGATAAATCCTCCTGCTGCTGTGCTGCTCCCACCCCAGATCCAAGGACTGTTAAATTTCCAGCTCGATTTTGAAAACCCAAAATGTTTGGAGCCCAGTTAATGTCGTATTAATGTTTTAAGGCAGCAAGGCAAAGTGGCTCCTAAGATAAATATTTTACCAACCATTTATAAATAGCATGGCTGCTCAAAAAGAACAACACTGTTGATCAGGAAGCTTTGGAGGCTCCGTGCTTGGTGCCAGAGGGATGGAGGGATTCAGTGTGGGAGATGTCAGCAGCCACTCCAGTGTGCTGGAAGCTTTTCAGAGCTGTAATTTTGTTCCTGTTTCCCCCCTATTTTTTTGTGTCCTGGAGTTAATTGTGCAGCTGTTCCTGACTGTGGGGAAATCCGCTCTTGACATGCTCCCATCCTTGTCCTGCCTGGATCAAGGTTGGATCCTGTTGGCACTGCTGGAATTGGCACTGAAATAGTGAGGGCACCACGAATCCTTTCTGGGCTCAGTTCTCCAACCCTGACCTGAGGATTCGATGAATTCTTACCCTGTTGATGTTGGAATTCTCTTTGGATCAGCAGCGGCAGCTCTCTCCATTCCATACCCACCCATGGACCTTCCATGTGCCAAGAGATGGGATGGAGGGATGGAAAGAACTGGAGGACGAGACACAGGGAGGGAAAGACTTTCTAAAATTCACTTTTAAATTAGTGAAAACAGCATTACCCAAACCCTGTCCCTTCCTGGGGAGGATAATCCCCCTTTCAGATGTTAACGGGAAGGAATTAAAACAAGGATTTGGTTCTTCCCTCCTCAGAGCAGGAACAGTAATTCCGTAAGAACATCCTGGGAAGGTTTCCAAAGCATTGGGAAGGGACAGTAATAAAACTGGACAGGTACCTTGGAGAGCAGGAATGGCATGTAATGGCCAAGGGCCTGCATGGACCTGGCCCTGCATCCTGTTCCTGCCTCTGGAACAGGGCAAGGGAGAGAGGGTCCAGGGTGGAAAATGATAACAGGAAAAGGGATGGGATGGGATGGGATGGGATGGGATGGGATGGGATGGGATGGGATGGGATGGGATGGCATGGCATGGCATGGCATGGCATGGCATGGCATGGCATGGGATGGCATGAGATCAGGTGGGGTGGGATGGGATGAAATTGGGAAGCCTCTTTACCAATCTGAGGTCTGTGTGGGCCTTTGGAAATGGTGGAAGGTGTGGAATGTGCAGTGGAGGCAGGAGCACAGCAGAAGGAATGGGACAGAGCCTTTGGAGTTTGTCTTGGGTCAAAGAAGCCAAATGCCTGTCCCTGACCCTTGCAGTGCTTCCCTTCATCTGGAGGCCGAGCTGATAATTCCCTCCCTTAAGAAATTTCACCAGGGAGGTACAGCTATTTCCTCCTCAGATTGTGGGATTTTATGGCTGTTTGCACAATTCCTGGATCACATCAGCCAGGAGCAAGCTGGGAAGAGATTCCCACCTTTCTGGGAACATGTGGGAAAAGCAAACACAAGGATATGACCTTCTCTTGCTGCATGGGCAGCTCCTGCCCATGGCGAGCTGGTTTCATCCAGGGCAATCAGGGCAATTTCCCTGCCTTCCATCCCCATCCCTCCTTCTGCAGGCATTCTGTGGGATATTGTGCTGGTTTGAAAGCAAAACCAGTGAAAGACTCCAAGTCAGAAACACAATTTAATAAGAGGAAAAGAAAATAAAGTAAAATAAAATAAAAGTAATAGTACAAAAAAAACCCACTGACAGAGTCAGAATACAACTTGACACCCTGTTAGTTAGGGTGGTAGTGGCAGTCTAGATGAGATGGTCTTGTCAAAGCAGTGATTCCTGTAGAAACGTCTGGCAGCTCTTGTCTCCTCTGGGAGTCCAGTGGATAAAAGCTGCCTGTGCTGTCCCAAACCCTGGATTTATCCAGGTGGGAATGCTTGGCTCCTCCCCCTGGGCGGAGCATCTCCCAATGGGATGATCTCATTCTATGAGTCATGCAGTGGGTCCTTGATGGCCCATTAAACAGAGATAACTCCCGGAGGGAGTTATCTATGAGTCATGTGGCAAGGCATTGTTAGGCTCGTTAACAGAAGATAAGGAAAACACTGCCCCACCTTGGCTCCAACGGCTCATGGGGATAGAATACATACCTTGGGCACAATTTTACATTGTAACCTAGGACAGGTATTTCCCTTCCCAGACTTGGTGCTGTGTCCTTGCCATCACTGGGTTCACATGGACAGTCTGGCATACCAGGAATTGCAGGAGCCAAGCTGCTTCCTGCCCATGGAAGCAGCATCAGGAGGAAGATGTCAGCTGGTGATGGGAAGCACCACGATTGTGGTCAGCAGTATCCAGGGATCGCGGGATGTAAACACCAAACACACACAGGGCTACCAGAGGAGAGGGGATGGGATGAATAGCACAGGCTCCATGCCAGCTTCCTGGTGGCACATGGAGTTTGGGGCTGGCACAGGGTTTGGGGGGATAGGGAATGCCTGGAGTGTTTGGGGAACTCTGGGGATTGTGGTTTGGGTCTCCCAGGTCCCCCAGCCTTCCCGGGGGGGTCTCCAACCCAAGATGGGGGCAGAGGATCCATGCAAAACTTCCTGCCAAAATGCTGGCAGTCCTCTGGGCTCCTCCTGGAATGTGGCAGCAGCTCCATCCTGAGCAGCTGGGGCAGGACCAAGGTTCCTGCAGCCCAACAATAGCAGAGCTCAGGCCAGCCCTCAGCCCCTGGGGCTCTCTGCCACCCTGCTGTCCCCAGACATGCCGGGGATGCTGGGACACCAGTCCAAGCCTGGATGTTTCCTGCATCCTCCTCTTCTCTCTCCCCAGCCTGTCTTGTCTGTGTCTGATGTTCCAGCAAGTATTAATAGAGTTGCAATGTCTGACATCTCAAAGGAATCCCCTGTTGGGAAAAAGCTGATCCAGGAGCTGGTGGTAGAATGGCTCATCCCTTCCACCACGGCATTCCCGGCTGCTCCCGGCGCAAGCCCTGGGCATCACGGGGCTTTCAACCTGAATTCCAGGGGTTTGAGGTGCACTGCATCCGCCCTTTAGAGCATTTAATGGGGTTTTACTCTGGGTAGTTTTACAACTTTAATGCACTTAGCACTAATTTGGGGAAGTTTAATGCCAAACACATAAATGTTGGATGGGAGATGGCCGAGGTGTTTTACGGACTCTGGGAATTACCCAAAGTATGCGGGGCTCATTTTGGCTTCTGATTATCACTCAGCACAAAATTCCCAGTACCTGGCCGGGTGCCAGGTGCTGGGGCTGATGGATGGCGGTGGCACTCTTGGAGCGGTGACCGTAGGCATACATAAACCCCAGAGCCAGGCAAGGGCTCAAAGCCTTGTTAAAGCCTTCCCTAATCTGGCAGGATCAGATTTGCCTGGTGCACTCGGAGCTGCTCCCACTCCCAGCCTCTGGTTTGTGTGGTCGCCTCAGTTCATGTTGCGGGGAAAGCGGAGACAGCTTCAGCTCAAGGAAAACACCCTGGGAGGCTGGGAGGGGGAACCCACTGGGAAAACCGAGCAGGACGTGATGGAGCAGGGACCAGCCAAGCCAGCACTGTCTCTGCCCATCCTGTCACACCTCTTCCATCTCCAGGAGTCCATTCCTCTGCATCCCGTGGTCTGGAGGATGGAAATGCCTGTTTTCCACATGGCAGCATCTCCTGTGGAGTGAGGGATTGCTCTGCTGTCAAGGCCAAAGTTAGGACAAACTTGTTGAGTCCTGGATGCAGCAAGCCTGGAGCAACAGGGACACCAGGAGAATAAATCCAGTGGGATGAAGGATATCCAAAAGCCTGCAGCAGGAGGATGGACACCCAGCTGCCATGTCCTCTGGAGGAGTCTTGAAGGACTGTGGAAAAGTTGCTGCCTCTTTGGAGGAAAGGATTTGGCTGTGGGTTTGAGCCCAGCCTCACTCCCCAGGCTCTGAAATCAGCCTCATTTATAACAACCCCTTCATGGGAAAACTAGTGGGGGCAAGGATGGCTTGGAAAAAGAGACTCCCAGCGAACATCCTGATGGATGCCCAGGTGTGGATGCCAAGAGGAAGAGGGAACTGTTCTGTTTGGATCATGTCCTGGGGGCAGGCACTTCCCCAGCATGCAGGATGCTCCTCTCTCCTTGGGAAGGAGACAACCTTCAGCCCTTCCTCCATGCAGGAGGGATCAGCAGCTCCCTGGGAGCTGGGAGAACATCCCGCACAGCTCGCCCTGGGCACAGGGGATGAGCAGGGGAAGTACCACCTACAGCCGAGGAAGAAACTACACCCCAAAACATTGGTTTCTTGCTTAGTCCTTTAATTTAGCAAACGAGCTGCTCATTCCCAAGCTTAGCAGGCTCTCCCTTCCCCAGCTAATCCCAGGGAAGCTGTTATGACTGTAGGGAGTTTTGGGTGCTCTCCTTGTCCCAGATTCACTTGTTATGAGTCAGAAAAGTCTTTTCCCAGCCTTGTCCTTCAGGTAACTCCTGTGAACGGTGCCTACTGAGCAGGCTCCAAGCATTAATTTGTCAGTCATGTCCAGTCTGTCATTCTGCTTCCAGGATTTGGGATGAGCTGAGCCAAAGGCATTCAATGCCTTATCCAGGGCCAGCAGTGAAACCAGCTGGGTCACTTGGACCACCAATTCCCAGCCCTGTGCTTCCTTCAGGGAGATGTGGCAGCTCCCACTGCAAAGGCTGGGATAGCGCTGAGGTGGGACAAAGCCTGGGAAGCAGTCTGGGAAAGCCAGTGACTGAGGTTGGAGTGGGGGGACTGGGCAGGAAGAGGAGGAGGAAGGGAGGAAGGTTGGGTTTAGAGCTGAATTGATGTCAGTGTGGCCATAGATGCTTCATTGCACCCTCCCACCTGCACTGCTGCTGCCTGGGCTTCCAAAGGGTGGCCCAGCTGGAGCCTCGGGAGCTCCACATGATCCCAGCAGCTCAGGAGGGACAGGGAGAGGGGATGAGATGGCATGAAATGGGTCATGTACCAACCCCACCTCTCTGGGAGCTGTCACAGAAGGTGTCAGCCAGATCCCTGGGTGCCTCTGCTGCTCCTGACATTGCAACCAGATTTCCACACCTTTCCTTTTGCTCCAGGTGTAACCTGCTGCTTTATCATTGCAGGCCAAGGGGCAGATCAGCCCCACAGCTCTGGCAGAGCAGTTAGGAGCTGTTGCCCCCACACAGCCTGGTTAATCCGGTTATCCTATAACCAAAGAGTTTATCTGCTCCTGGAGCTCCGCCAAGGACTTCTGCTGCCTCAGCACACAGCCCTGGACAAGGGACTGCCCTGGACTGTGCAGTGACCCCAGCACTGCTTGTCTGAGCCATCCTGGCACTGATTTCCATCAAGGCACATCCCAGACACTTGGCCAAGCGGGGAGACTTCGCTGTTCCCAAGCAGCCCTGCTGAATTCCACCAGAGCAGCCAACCTCACCATGCAGTGACCTGCTGCCCACCAGGACTGCTGTCCCATCCCTGCTCCTCAGCTCCACAGGGAGTCCAGGCAAGTCCTGGCATCTTTCCTCCAGGCAGGATTTGCTCCCTTTCCCAGTGGAGGAGAGGAACATGGAGCTCTGGCAGTGCTTTGTGCCTGATGCCTCGGACAAACTCTTCCACTCCTGGTTCTGCAGAACCACTTGTGCTCGGAGAAGGTTTTAAACCCATTGCACTGGCTACGTTCTCCCTGGGGAATTCCCTCACAGCCCTGCTAATCCTTCCTTTAATTTTATGCCTTTTCTTCTGTCATCTCTTTAAATTACTTAAAAACCACCCCAAAATGAAATTGCATCAAATAAATTCATGCTCCCAGGAGAGCCCCAAGAAGCTGCAGGAAGTTCAAAGGGAATATAGACTATGTTTCTGGGATGCTCCAGGAGCTTTGGCAGGAGGTGCCCAGGAGTCTCAGGGCTTATATTCCATTTCCCTTCCTTCTAGGAATCTAATTTATGGTCTCCTGGTTGGGATGGGGAGGAGGAGGGTGAGCTGGGAGTGCCTTCCTTTGGTCTGCTGTGGCTCAGGCATGAGGGGTTGATCTGAGGGAGACCCTCTGCCTGCTGAGAGCTGGAAGAAGGAGAAAAACATGGAAAATCCATAGCAGGGCACAGCTGGGCCCCATGGCAGACACACTTTGCTCCATGTCCAAGCACAAACCTCATGGGCACACACACCCTGCTGCTCCAAGGCCATTGGGAGCTGCCTTGGCACCTCGGGACCAAACATCTCCCTTCCTCAGCAGCTGGAAAAGTTTGTTCCTTTGTTTTCATTCAACACAAGCCTTGCCCTTCTTGCTCCACTGCTGGCTGTGACTCAGAGCTGTGCAAGAGGCAGCAGGAGGGGCTCAGGGCTGCTGGACCTGCCATGGCCAGCTCAGGGTGCACATGGACCTGCCCCGTGCCAGACTAGCCCCAGGACCTGCACACAGACAGGGATGAAGCAGAAATGAAGCTCTTGGCCAAACATTTTCCCCAGGCAGGGGTTGGGGATGGCACAAGGACCCCACAACATCCAGGCTACTCATCCTTGTGTCCCTCCCTGCCTTCTCCTAAAGTGCTGCTTTGGGGCTGCCACTGTCACCAGTGTCCCTGTCTCATGTCATTGAACCACAGCTGCGTGGAGACCTCCTTGCTGTCATGGATTCATGGAATAGTTTGGGTTGAAAGGGATCTTAGGGCTCATCCAGTTTCACTCCCTGCCATGGGTCTACCTCCCGCTAGACCAGCCCTGTCCCACATGGCCTCCTCCACTCTTTCAATCCTAGCACATCCCTCAGCCACTGTCCCCTGGGGGAAGAGGGGAAGGGTCTCCAGGGACCTTGTCCTGCCACACACTGTGGCTCATCCCTGCTCCATCCAGCCTGGCTGGGCTCCCTGCCATGGGCAGCACATCTCCAAGGAAAAGCCTGGAGAGCCCAAGGGGGCTCCTGCAAGGGCTGGCCTGACCCACAGAGCTGGTGGGACACAGATCAGGCACCAGCAGCTCCTGCCTCTGTCCCCTTGGATGTGGGAACTCCCCAGTCCATCCCAGCAGCTGGAGGCGAGCAAGGATCTGTGCATTGGCTGGGCCCCCGTGGGGCTGTCCTGGCAGTGGAGTCCCTGCTCCATTGGTGTCCCCACCCCTTGGAGAGCCCACCCCACCCGGCCACACAGACACACACCTTGCCAGTGCCTGTGACAAGGACCAGGAGTGTTCAGACAATCCCCCCCACGGGGCTGGCAGACAGCTCCTGCTCCGTGTGGCTGAGCGGAATGTTAAAGCAGGCTTGGGGATCCATCCCTGTGGGATGGAGCAGCTGCGGGATTGGCCTCCACACCACAAACCCCACAGAGTTCTGGGGATGACACTGAGGCAGAGAAAAACCAACAGAGCTCCAGTAAAACCGGTGTCATGGGCTGGGCTCCATGGCCAGCAGTGAGGGGTGCAGGGACAGCCCTTCGCCATCCCGCTGCCAGCTCCAGCATTCCCATGCCACTTGCATATGAATGAAGGGAAAATAGGACATTAATTACTCCGGGCAGGGATGGAAATGGTTGTTCAGGCGGGTTGGGAGGGCCACCCAGGTACCGGTTGCTCACACCTCACATCCGGTGAGCAAAATTTTAATTGGAAAAGTCCAAAGTTCCAGCCCTGTTTGCTGCTGCTCCGAGTGCTGTGGGAACGTGAGGTGACAGCAGGGAAATGGCCACCAAATGTCCCCCCTGTGCCAGCCCCTGGGACACAGGACCAAGCTGGGGAAAGCTCCAGCCTGCTGGGCAAGGGGTGCTGCCCTGGCACAGGGAAATATCCTGCCGGGAGAAGGGTCAAAGCCAGCAGAGAGGGACAGAACCAGGAGGGAGATGGGACAATCAATGCAGGATGTGACACTGTGGACCCTGACCCAGCTGCTGCTCAAACACACCAGGCTACAAGTCCTTGGCATTCCCACATCTCACTGGGCTCAGGGTCAGGTTCACAGCAAAGGTGAAGCCAGGGAGCCCTGACACCTCCTTATTCAATCCCTGGGAGAGGGAGGAGTTCAAATCTTCAAATTTCACCTGAACATAAAACTGGAAAAACTGTCATTTAATAAATAAAGGAATTGTCTTAAAAAAATCTCACACACAAAGCTTGGAAGTATTTTTTGAAGCATTTTGGTTTGATTTTGATGTTTCAACTCAGGAAAAATGCTAAAACTGAACTGGGACCCCTGGACCTCGCAGTGTTTTCATAATTACTCACCAAACATGTAGATGAAATATAAATGTTTCCACAAAGCCCTTCTAGTGTGTGGAATCAGCATTTCCTGACTCCAGAATTCCACTGGAAAGTGTTTGGTCACCTCTCAAAAATGCCTCCTCTAAGCTGATCATACCCACCCTGCCTCTGCTGTCCTTTTCCTTGGAGCACCCAGGCTGCTGCTCCCAACCCTGTGCAGAGGACATTGGATGGGGGGTAAGGAAATATTGGAGAAGCTCAAGCGGATAATTTTAATTTCCTTCCCTGCTAGGAAGCAGAAGGCTGGGGGCTGTTCCAAAGCTGGGAACCCCTTGTTTTACTCTGCCACTCCCTCCCAGGCTCTCCCAGGATTCCAGCGCTGTGTCAGGATCCCATGATGTGTTGGATCAGACCAGGAGGCTTCTCCACTGTACAGGCAGTAGCCAGAGTGGGACATCAGGGGGTCAGAGGGATGAACCCTCCTTGCTCCAGGTACCCACTCAGGACACCTCGTATCTGGGGCAGCAGCCAGCAGTGCCACCTCCATGGCTTCCTCAGCTCAGGCAGGAGTTAAGAATCTCCCTGGTGGGGTGAGCTCAGAGATGCCATAACATTTTCTCTCCCTTTAGAGACTTCTCAGCCTCTTTACCTGGACCATTCCTGGTTTTGGGATGCTTTTGAAAGGCCATCCTCCAACAGAGGGATGCAGCAGCAGAATCTGGGTGTTTGGCTCCCTGTGCTGCTGAGGGGACACAGAGGGAATTGTGATGACCCTGATGAGTTGAGTGGAGGGGAAAGTGGTAAGAGATGGATGGACTCCATGAGAGCCTCCACGTAACTCTTTGGGAAGGATCCTTCCGATGTGGTGGAGGTGCAGAGTCCTGAGCTCCATGGCTGCTCCCAGTGCTGGGGCCATGAGCTCTGGCAGCCAGGAGTGAGTGCTGGCACAGGGAGCCGGGCCATCTCACCTCTGGTGATTAATTATCCCTTGAGCCTGCCGCCTCCTTCACCTCCAGCCATAATTCAAAGGTTCTTTAAAAAGCCATGTTTTTCTTCTCCCTGTACCATTTAATTAGTTACACATGTCCTCGGGACAAGTTGAGTTTGGTTTGTTTTGTTTTTTTTAATGGAGCACTCGGAAAATTAAAAGGAAAAGGTGATAAGGCTTCGTCATTCCCGGCTGCCCTCTGCTCCCAGCTCCCGGGGTGTTGATCCCTTCATTCCCGGGGATGGACGGGAGTGCCCGAGGGGGCACCGGGAGCTTTGCCCGGGGGGAGCAGCCCCTGATCTCTGCCCTGTGTCCTCCCCGAGGGGCTGGAGGGATGGTGGGTGCTCGCCGGCTGCCGCTCCCGGCTGGAAGAGCCTGGGAGAAGCTGCCCATACCCCACTGCCCGCACCCCGCGCTCTGCATTGCCGGGGCAACGCCAGGTAAAGCTGCCCAGGAGCATTAGCATAACCTGCTCTTTCCCCACCTGCACCCACCTTTGGGAAAAAAAGGAGGAGAAAATCCCAAACTCACCTGGGAGGAGCAAAGCCCAGAGCCATCTGGCCCAATCCTGCTCCTATGGACGGTGTCATCCTTTTCCCCTGCTTTTTTACACTGCAGCAGGATCCAACACTGCTCCAGGTGAAAAGTAGGGGTCATGTTTCCCATTTATATAAATAAATATCTAAATTCCTATAAATATCTCCATATATAGAGATATCTCCTCCTATACGACTCCCCTCAGTCCTTACGGCTTCAGTGGATTTCTTGTCGAAGATCAACATAGAATTCCAGAATGGTTTGGTTTGGAAGGATCTTAAAGCCCATCTCAAGGAAGGCAGGACCTGCCAACAGCCCTGCTGGTGTCCCTTCAGCTCCAGGTTGGCCATCCTTGGCCATCCCCAGGAAAAGGGACACTCTTGTGTGAGGGGCCATGTCTGTTCCCCCACATCCTGGCCGGAGAATTTGGACCCAGCCCAGGCTCTGCTTGTTCAGGATATGCTCTTCCCAGTCAATGCGCCAATACTTTCATTTCCATCCAAAAACACAAGACAAAACACAAGTGGGGAAAACTCAGGCAGCCTCAGCCCAGCCCTGGAGCAGATGCTGTGAATTCATCCTGAGTGAAATCTGTGTTTGGAGATAAGTGCAGGAATTCAGCCTGGGATGAGGGGTTTGCAAAGCCCCTGCCAGGAAATGTTTGCTTTAAAGGAGGAAAAGTCCCCAGCCCAGCTGTCACCTCCCCATTGCCACCATGACCAGCCTATGCACTGCCACTGGCATGTGGTACAGGGGACAGTGGCTAGCTCATGCCGTAGCCCTCCTACTGCCCTCTGCAATGTGGGGGTGCTTCCAGGCTGTGCCAGGTCTCCCCCAAACTTTGTCCCCAAACTGGATGACCTCAGTGTTGCATCACTGAGTCTCTCTTGGAATCTCATGGCTCCCATCCTGGTGGGATGTGGTGGGAGAGGTTTCAGCTCCTCATTGATGCCTTGAGGCACCCTCAAATCCACCTGGGCCTCCACCCTGGAAAACCATGGGGGGATGAGTCCTGAGCCCTGCCCCCTTCCCAGTGAGATGAAGACGAGTCCTTGCTGGAACCCACCCAGTCCTGCTCTGTGCGCTGCCAAGCTCCAGCCACATCACACTCCATATCCCTCACCTGCCTGGAGAGGGAGAGACAGGTCCCCAGGAAATGGGGATTTATGGTGACTTGTGACAAGTGCGAGGGACTCACAGAGACCTCCAGGTTTTATGAACAACATTTGAGGCTTGACTGGCTGCTTAAACACAGCTCATCTAATCCTGGCACAGTGTATCCAGCACAAATTGGAAAGATTTAGTGGGAAGACAAGGGGAAAATGAGAGCATAAAACATATTTTACATCATGTCAGAGGAATATGTAATTTACAGTAAAAGGATGTTAAACAAACACTAGAGGCAGCCACGGGAGCAGAGACGGAGCAGAGGAGCTGCTTCCCTTTGGGCAGTCACAAGGGGATTCTCCAGAGCATGGAGAAAGGGATCAGCTGGGAGTGGCATTTCTGCTCCTCTCCAGAGACATCCTGGCAGTGGGACAGTTGCACCTGGCAGTGCCAGGGCAGGGACAGAGAACACCACCCCTGTGGTGAGGCAGCACAGGAGGAGAATTCCCAGGGCTCTTTGTTTTTACCCAGACTCCTCTTCACTGGGCTGTGTCTGCCTCAGCCCCTCCTGTGCTACCCCAGCTGGGGAATGGCTTCCCACTGCCAGAGGACAGGGTTAGATGGGATATTAGGAGGAAATATTCACCACCTGGGAGGGTGGTGAAGCCCTGGCACAGGTTGCCCAGAGCAGCTGTGGCTGCCCCATCCCTGAAAGCATTCAAGGCCAGGTTGGAGTAACCTGGGATAGTGGAAGGTGTCCCTGCCCATGCCAGCAGGTGGCACTGGATGGGCCATAACCTTCCAACCCAAAGCATTCCATGGTTCTGTGGCACAGAGCCCCCAGCCCCCACAGTCCAGGCAGGCACAGGCAGGTGGCTGTGCCAGGTACGCACTTCCCTTGGGATCAGCCCAGAGCAGCAGCTCATCCAGCTGCTCCCTCTCACCTGCCCGTGGGAGGAGGTGGAAACCAGCCCAGGTGGGAGCAGCCTTGGCAGTGGCAGCACAGCCTTTGCTGCAGGGGCTCTGGGAAGCTGCATTTCCTGGAGAAAGGAGCTTCCTTCTCTATCCTCCTCCATTAGCATTGCTGAAGAGAAGTGTCAGGTCCTGGCTGGAAGAAGAGCAGCTCTGGCAGGATAATGAGCAGCCACAGGCCAGGCTGGGCTCCCAAAGGCTGTAGGAGCTTGGGGGTGATCCTACTTCCCCTCCCCGACTGCCCTGCCCTGTCCCTTCCAGGTGTTTCTGTGCTGGTGCCAACACCTCATCACCTCCCTGCCATGACCCTTTTCCAGCAGTGAAGCACAATTAGGAAGCTGCTTTTTCCCTGCTGTGTCCAGCAGCTGCTTCCCTCCACTCTGCTGGTTCTGACCTTCCTCTTCTCTGCCACGGAGCAGCCCAAGGCCACCAGGAATGGGCAGAGTGGGATGCTGGATTGTCACTCCTGAAGACACGGTGTCTCCATCCCCACCTCTCAGCCGCAGCCAGGGGTGGCACTGGGGGGTCAGACAAGTCACCCCCCTGACCGACAGAGCTGTGTGGTTCCTCTGTAGCTTCCTGCCTGGAGAAACTCCAGCTTTCCTTCACCAAGGGCTCCGTCCCGGCTCTCCCCGGCAGCCGCAGGCTACCAGGAAATTTATTAGACTTGTAAAACTTCAGGGCTCAAATCTAATTGTCTCCTTATCCCCCTGCTCCCTGGAGGGAAGCTCCTTGATTTAAGCCCCAATTCCAAGCCCAGCCAGCATGTCAGCACTCAGAGTTCAAAGTCAAATGAGCCATTTGTGCCAGGGCCAAGGGATAATTACAGCTCCCGTGGATCAGGGACCTGGAGCAGGTCCTGTCCTGACAGAAGGGTACTATCCCTTGTTTGCAGACACCAGTCCAGCTCACTGGAGCTGACTGGGACAGAGCTGAGACATCCCAGTTCACCGTGACAGCAGGAACATAGTGTTTGTTCAACAGCACAAGCAACCCCTGCAGGCAAACAATTCCTCTGGCTCTGCCCAGCCCCAAAATTTGTAGAGGGTCACAGAAACATCTGTAAGGAGACTGAGGTTGGATTAATGGCATGAGGGCTTCCAGCAGATCTAGGTTTGCTCAGCCACAAAAAGCAGCACCTGATGGGTGGGAAATGGAGCTGGATGGGGATAAAAGGTGGTTCAGAAATGAAGGAGCTGAAGGCTTGGCTTGGGATTTAACCCCAGCCAGGAACTCAGCCCCACTCAGTCCCTCACCCCCCAGTGATACAGGGTTGACCCTTCCTCCAAGTCTTTTGGGGAACGAGGACACCCCTGTGCTTGGGATGAAGGCTGCCTGTGGAAGTGAGGGCTGGGAGTTCAGGGAAGAGGAGGGTTGGGATGGTGTGGAATGGCTCCTGCATTGGGGAAGTTTTGAGCTGGACCAAAACTGGTGAAGCCATGGAGGAAACGATGTTCCACTGCAGGCTTGGGGATGATCCAAGTGCTTTTGCCCCTGTAATTCCCTGCAGAACTCCTATCCAGTGCCCTTGCTGAGCCTGTTGTGCCTCACTGAGCAGTGATGGGACCCTGTTTCCAGCTCTGCCTGCTCTGTGTCCCCACTGAGCATGAGGCTTTTTGTGGGGCTGAGTGCCTTTGTCTGATGCCTTGACTGGAAAGCCACCCTGAGCTCCCTAAATCCCTTCAGCCTTTCTCATGGCTTCACACAGGCTGTTTAATTGGGCAATTCTGTGCTTATCTGCGGTGTTGCATCGTAGCAACAGTGATCATCATATCTAGGGAGGTTACAGTTGCTGGCAGGGAAACAGATGAGACAAGTCTCTATTTTGTTAAGCTCCAGGAATCCATTTATTTCCCCCCACCCCAGGCCGGGGAGGGGGTGAAGGCAAGAGGGCAGGCAGGGGCAGGATCATGGGGTTATATAGGGTGTTTTAGGGGCGGGGTTTCCTAGGGAGGAGTTTACAGAGGTAAGATCAAATTCTAGTGACCTTAAACCAGGAATACTCACAACTCCTCCATTTATAAATTGGTTAAAAGATGTGTTGAATAACTCATAATAAGGGGATTCTTGGGAATATGACTTAATGGTTTGCAAAACTAAAATGAACATTATTAAGCTAAAATAACAAACAGTAGAAAAGCATTTGAAACTTAATTACAAAGTAACAGAAATGATGATAATAGTTCAATCTCCTTTGGCTTTTGATCTTCTCACCAGAAGGGGTGCAGTTCTTTGATCTCTTTAACGAGGGGTATAGTCCTTAGTATTTGGTCCTGGCTTTAGTACTGATGTTGCAGGTGTTACTCTGTTGGATTGATGACGATGACTGTGAAGCAAGGAACAGTGAAAGCAGCATGGCAGGGGCTGACCAGCTCTGCCACGCCACCTCTGCCACGTGGGCCCGGGGCGGGACCAGCTGCAGCAGCACGGCAGGGCCCGGCCCCCTCATGGCCTGAGCAGCCCCGCCACGCCTCCTCTGCCGCGCGGGTCTGGGGCAAAACACAGAGCACCATTGGGAGGTCCTGTCTCTCAGGTAAGGCAGGTGACTATAATTTATCCTGCCAGGGCCAACTCCTAGGTGTTATATCAAAAGGCTGCAGAGATTCCACAACTCCCCTGTTTTTTCTTACTAAGAAGGCACTCCTAATAGATTTCTGGAGGCACTTAACAAAGCAGGGAAACATGAGCAAAACGATAAAAACCATGATTATAACCCAAAAAATCTCTTTAACAAAGGATGAAACCCATCCTGTCAATCCCCATTGTCCAAAAAGTTCACTGATCCAGTCTGAGTTCTCAACCTTTAATTCCTTCACTTGCTCCCTCAGCTCTGGATGTTAGCGTGGATGGATTCTGAGTGTGAGGAGAGCTTGAAGTAGCACATTCCTTCAAAGTCTTGGCAGCCATGTCCATGGGCGAGCAGCAGATAGTCGATCGCTGCATGATTTTGCAATGTCACATGCCTAGTAATTTCAGTGTCACTAAGCAGGTCACTGAGTGCAGAGGAGGTAGTGTTTGCCTGCTTACTAAGCCAGCATTCCAGGTGAGAAAGCTCACTGAGAGCCTTAGCTGCGGCCACCCAAGGTAAAAATAGTGAGACCACGACTCTCTTTCCTTTATTCCAATAATAAACTTGACTATCACAATTTTTATCAAATTCAGTATATGATCTCTTTTGACGTGCCAATTTGCCTTTCTGTTTCTAATTCTGAAGTAAGGTTATGTTGGGAGTGAGGGTAATAAGCTGGCCAAGGCTACAGGGATCCCCTTGAAGGAGTGAGGGGATCCCAGCCCATACTCAGTCTCCACAGATAAGAAACACTCCCTGAGGCAGCACTTTGGGATGGAGCAAGGACAAGGAGAATTTAGGACTGGTGTAATTGCACCAGTTTAAGGGGTTATAGTTTTTGTCAAATGGGGTTACATCCTTCTTATGGGCAGACCTAATAAGTTCAAGGCGGGTCAAGAGTGCATTGGGAGATTCATACTGAAATTGAATGCAGTAACGAGTCTTAGAGGACCCTAACAGCTCTAATTCTTGGGGTTCCTCTGGTGCTTGCTGTAAGGTCTTGGTCCACTCATCCCAAGCATCTACCAGATTGGGTTTCTTATCTGCATATGGGTATTCATTTGCTGCTTAGGGGACCCCTACTAGGCATGTTGACAGCGGGTTGTCCACGCTGCCCATGGACAGGCATAGATTGTCTTGTTGTAGGTTATTCTGGAAGGCATAGGGCTCCATGGCAGGCTGTAATCCCAGGCTCTGTGTCACTGGCTCCATCAGCCACAGCCACCAGGTGTTTGTTGCCTGAAGCAGCTTTATTCCAGCAAATCATAAACTCCAGGAGATTTTGCAGCTCTGCTTGGGGCCCACCTGGCAAGAGCAATCCCATTTCCCTCTTTGCTTCCCTATTGAAGATAAACTTTATTTTTCCATTCCTCAACTTTCCCTGAGCCATCCTGGCAGTGGCAGAGCTTCTGGGCTGAGCACATTCCTTCCCTGCACATCCCATCCCCATTCCAACTTGGAGAGGGTGGGGATGATGCCATGGGGGTGCTGCAGGGCAAGAGCACCATCCCTGGAGGTGTCCAAGGCCAGGTTGGATGGGGCTTGAAGAAACCTGGGATAGTAGTGGAAGGTGTCCCTGCCTGTGGCAAGGAGAGGAATGAAATGGGCTTTAAGGTCTCCTCCAACCCAAACAATTCCACAATTCCCAAAAGCTGATGTTGAGCCCAGGGAATGCAGCTGCTGCTCCTGAGGGCTCAGACCTCACCCCACTGAAGGATCTCACGTGGTGTGTGAACTTGCAGCCTTCCCTGACTCCTGGTTTCCTGGGCCTCACAAGCTGCTCCCCAGCAATTTGCAAATCAAGAAAGGAAGTTAAAATTCTGTATCCAGAAATAGCTGATTCCTGGGTTTGCAGCTTGTCTGGGAGCTGCTGGCAAATTTGTCATTTGTAGCTGGGAGAAGGGGGGGGGGGGAAGGGAGAAATAAGTAAATACAAAATCCAATGAGGGCAGAAAGCTGAAGTCCGGATGGGGCCAGGAATTACAGCAGGACCCCAGGAGATGCTTGGAGGTGTCCAACACCCTCTGAGCCATGATCCCCAGGCACTGTGCCATGGAGGGCGGTGACAACAGCTCCTTCCTGGACAGCTCTGCCATGCCAATCCATCATGGTGCCTCTCCTCCAGAGAAATGAATGGATACAGCACCAGGAGTGGATCAGGGGAGATTTATGAGGAGGGATTAAAAGAACTAAATATCCAGAGCTGGGTGGGGAGATGTTTAAAGGAAAGGGTACGTGTGTGCAGGCAGGGAGTGAAAAGTCTAATAACACTCTATAAATATTTGAAGGTGGAGGCACCAGCAGCAGATTGATTTATTTGTGGCTATGGAAATGAGATGAGGCTATGGAAGAGGGATAGGAGAAGCCAGAGCAGTTTCCCTGAAGAAGGAGCATGGATCCCGTCACCTGGAGGCAGGTGGAGGTGCTGAGAGGACACAGGGAATGTGAGATGCCTGATTTGGGCTGAGTGTACCCTGGTGCTCCGGTTCAGAGCATGATGCTGGTGGAGATGGTCTGGACCCTGTCGACTCCATCAAACTCAGCTCCGTGAGCTTTTCCATTCATCTCTTCCCAAACAGCACCCAACAATGCCTGAACTGTTCCTCCTCCTCTTCCCCCCCTCCCAGCCCCTCGTGCTGCCAAGCTGTTCATGTGTAAGAAGAACATCTTGGGCAGGACACGTGTAGCGACATGGATGGATGGTGGTTGCCACTACCTCCCCGAGAGTGTCCTCTCAGGAAGCCGCTCGGGCAGGCACACAAACAGTCACTTTATCCACACTCACACACACCACGGATAGTCCAGAGAATGAAAGGCAGGAAGGGTCTTCTGTATAGAGTTCCAGAGGGGTTTATTGATCCAATGCTGAAGGGGTCCAGGGACAAAAGACAAGGGTAATGGAGGGTTCAGGGTTAAGTACAAGGGCAAGTTGGGGCAGAGCAGGGCATCAGGGGCCAATGATCGGAGGGCACAGGGGCGGTGCAAGGGCAGGGCAAAGGGCAACAACCAATAGGGAATATGAGGGCGGACAATCAGTGATACAAAAACCAATGGAGAAATAGGGAAAGGAGAACCCCCAGAACTGGGACATATAGGAACAATAGAGGTAAGCAAGGCCAACGGGCCAATGGGAAGAACAGAACTAAGGTAAATTAACATGGTGCTGCAGAGCACCATGGGGGAAGCCTTTTTTCTCATCCTAAGCAGTGAGGCAATCTTGAAGCCTATGGTAGATTCCTCCAGGGCATTGCCCTGGAAGTTCCCCTGATAGGCTCAAGGGCCTCCACAGATGTGCACTCCAAGTCCTTCCCACTTTCTTGGCAGCCCCCTGGCCCCCTCCCAGCAAGGTGTCATGTTGTCCCTGCTGAGTGTGCCACGCTGGGTGGCAGAGCCTGGCTAAGCATTGGCGGCACCACAAATGCAACAGATGGGAGCGAGGAAGGCTCGCTCTGCCTGTGCCAGGGTGAAAATGGCTCAGCTGCAAATGAATATTTCCAGAAACCTCTCCTTCCCTGCTTTATAATTATGAGCAGATTTTCTTGGGGATAAAAGGGAGGCTGGTTTCAAAAAAGAACTGACCCTGTGTGGGAAGAACAGTTTTCTTCTTGGAAAAATTATGGTGCCTTGAGGGAGTTTAACTCTTCTGCTTCCTCCAGGCAGGAGAGGATTCTCTTCATCCAAATTCCCATCAGTCAGCTTGGAGCCTGAGGCTTGGCTCTGTCAACCTCCCAGTACAGGAACAGGAGGCTGTTTTAAACCAGCCAGTTCCTCTTTCAGGCTCTGTGTGGAAGGCTGTGACCTCATGGGAAGCCCCTCCTTGGAAGCTCCTGGAGCATCTGTGGCAGGCAGGACTCCACATATGAAGGGCTCTGGCAGTGTGACTGGGAGGCACTGGTGGGTGGTGGGACATGGTGGTGTTACCTGGCGATAGCTGTGGGGATCTCTGCTCTGTGGAGCCCACCAGGGCTATTCCATGGGGAATTCCAGCTGGAGGGACCACTCTGGATTGGATTTGTGTATAGAAACCCAACCTGGAATTCTCTGGAAGGCATCTGGTGCTGCCCAGTGGGGGCTGGGCTGAGCACTGAGCTCCATCCCATGTGTGAGAGCTTCTACCAATGCTCATTCCATGGGGATGGAGGGAGGGGAGGCAGCTGGGAATGAACTGAGAGATGTCCATGGTGACATCACACACATCCATGGTCACATCACAGATGTACACAGTCAGGTCAAACATGTCCATGTCACGTCACAATTCCATATTACACAATTCCATGATCACATCACACATGTCCATGATCACATCACACATATCCATGGTCACATCACGGGATGTCCATCCCATCCTTGTGTTCACCAGAGCACCGTGGCCATGCGTGACCAGCATCCCACAAGCTGGGAGCTCTGGGACACAGGATCCCCTTCCCTGTATCCAAACCGCCTCTGTTATGTCAGAAATGCCTTGGAAAATTCGCACGACAGACACGTGAGGCAAAGGGGTCCTTGGAAGCTTTCCCCAGCATGAGGGAAGCTCTTGAAGTTGATTCCTAGAACAGGCACCTTGTTAGGGAGCGTCGGGGCGAACTTTGAACAGCTCTTACACAGAAACAGATCTGCCTCTTAAGCAGCAGTTTGCTGTGTTCCTTTTGATAACAATAATGATCTTACATTGCAGCATTGCCTTTCATCTCGTGGGATCTTAATGAGCTTTACAGACAAATGTGCAAGCGATGCGGGCAGATCCATTCTCCCGACAATGCCAGCACTGGATGTGGCAGGTGTCTGGGAATCAGCCTGTGCCGGAGTGGGAGAGACGGGTTTGTTTTGATTCCTCCTTATTTATTGAAAATGCAGGCAGCATTTTAGACAAGTGGGATTTGGCAAACTCGGATTTGGCCAGGACAACCAAGTTGTCTGTCTTTCCTTTTGGAGCTGTTCCTCCCCTTGATCCATATTTCAGCTGCGGCGGCGCCAAGGAAGGGATTGCTTCCCAGTGGCTGGAGGAGCTGCCTGGTGTGGAGGCTCACGGCTCCAGGCTCTGCCAAGTGTTTCATGTGTTTCAGAGGTGCCAAGAGGAGGGAGATGTGCCAGAATAGCCCATGGTCCATGCCCACAGAGTTCAGCTGGGCTTGGACTAAGATGTTGCATCCATCACAGCCTCTCCCTGCAGTTCTGCTCCCAGTTTTTTCACCCATGCCCCAAATGATGGGTTGGGATCTGCTCCCTCATCCAGCAGGATATTTTCAGCCACTGTTTTGTTCCAGGGTAGAGATATCACCTTGAATGCTGGGCTCTGTGTCCCCGGAGTCTCATCTGTTCCCAATCCATCAGGCCAAATTTAGCATTGCCATGAGGAGCAGTCCCCCAGCACAGCACATCTCCATCTCCTCCATCTCCCCCCCATCCATGAGGGCACTGCTCCATTCCTCCCCATAGCAACCAGCTCAGGAGCCAGCCTTCAGTGGAGAGGGAAAGGCAGGAGCTAGGAGCATCCCAGTGCCCCTAGATTCAGTTTTGAGCCAATATTCTGCCTAATGATCCCAGGCCAAAGGGAAAACTGATGCTGCTGCTGCTGCTCAGGTGTTGCTGGAGCCTCCTGCCTTCCCCATCCATAAGGCTGGAATCCTCCTCCTCATTTAGGATTTTTCCCCAGGAAATAGCTGTTCCCCCATCTCAGCACCCAGCCAGGGCTGTGTGTGGGTGGTGCTGTCCCTCCCCTCCTGGGGACATCCCAGCTCATTCAGGATGTGCCCCACTCCTTTTGGCGCTTTGGTTCACAAATGCTTTCAACCCTTTGGGGTTTGTGTGGAAGCAAATTTATTTTCTCTCCTGTTTCTCTTCCTCTCAGGCTGACCTCTCCTGAGAGCCCTTTTATCCTCCTGTATCTCCATTTCCATCTCTTTTTTGGGGGCTGTGGTGGGGTTAACCCTTCCTTTGCTGTCTGGGACTTGTAAAAATGCTGCTGCTCAGGATATTTGGCATTAAAAGCAAACCCTTGTGCCCTCAGGAAACAGTGCCATGTCCCTGCCATGGGGCCCACAGGAGGCTGGTGTGGGACATCCCAGCCCAGAGGTTTTGCTCTCATGTTCACTCCCAAGTTTTTAATTCCCTGGGGAACAGGGAATTCAGAAATGGGTGTGGGGGAAGATGTTTTGTGGGCAACGAGAAGAGCCCTGTGGGGGGGATGAGATAAATGCTTGTTTGCTCTAATAAAAATTCACTAGTAAAGCTGATCGACAGCAAAGGACACCAACGCTGCCTCTCCTGAGTGCTGCTGTGTGATGGGAATGCTGGAGTGGTTATCAGGACAGTGCCTGTGAATTTAAGATTTGTCCAGTCCAGGACTGTCAGGCTGATGTGACTGTTCACGTGGCATTTGGTGCGGCTGCCCCATCCATGGAAGTGTCCAAGGCCAGGCTGGACAAGGCTTGGGCAAACCTGGGATAGTGGAAAGTGTCCCTGCCTATGGCAGGGGTGGAATGAGCTGAGCTTTAATGTTGTTTCCCACCCAAATGGTTCTGGAATTCTGTTCTTGGAAGAGCTGCCCTGACTCTACAGCTTCCATGGATTTCCCATGTTTGCAGCCATTGCCTCACCCTGACTAATGGGCAGTGGCATAAAAGGAAGCAGTTTGCAGGGAATTTTGGAGCGTCCAAGTCCAGTCTGGTGGCCTTGGCTCTCTGCTTGTTTACATGGAGACAATTGATGCTGCCACATTTGTGTTTGCAGCACTGTGAGAAAGGCTGAAATCTCTCCAAACCTGTTTTTCTCTGAGAATTAGAAAATCACAAAAAAAAAAAAAAAAAAAAATCAGAAGAAAAGCTCACAAAAAAGACAAACACAACCAGATTGGGGAGTGTTTTTATCTATGTCAACTTCCATGAAGCTCCTCTCTCCTCTATTCCCCCACCCAATATGAGCATCCCTTTGGGACGAACTGTCTGTCCAAAGTTGGGATGCAACTGGGAGTATCTGGTTACATCCCAGGGCTCAGGAGAGGATCTTGCCCCGGAGTGAATCTTTCTTCCCTCTCTCCAGCTCCAGCACAAGGCCTGTGGTGCCAGCATTGAGTTAAATGCCCAATTAGTCCCTCCCACTTCCCAGTTAATCGCTGTGGTTGTTGCTGAGTGGGAGCCTTTGGGATCCATCAGCTCCTCTTCCTCCTCCTCTGCCCAGCTGGCCTGGGCTGGCTCCAGGGCCACTTTTGGAGGCTGCCACTGCTGAAAAATCTGGCTTGAGATACTTTGGGAATGGGAGTGCTGCGTTTGCTGCCTCCAGGTGATCCATCACCCTGGGTTTTGGCTGGAGGAGGAGGGACAAAGGGAATAATTAGGACAAAACAGTGTCCTAGGGTGACTTTGTGATGCTGGTATTCCCAATTGTCTGTTCTGTTTGTACTGTATATTGAGTTCTGTACCTTTAAGACTGGTTCTGAGAGCGAAGGGGGGAGAAGGGCCGAGTTTGTTTTCAGAAAACTGCTTGACTCCTACACATTCCTTCTCCAGGCTGTGTTCATCTGAAGCACAGACCGGCAACGGGACAGAGATCTTTGCTTTTAGTTAGTTTTTGGCTAGCTGAGGCAGAGAAGCTTCCTGGATTGTTTTTTTTCCTTTTCCTTGGGACTGTTTAAACCTGCTCTGGACTGAAAAACCCAGAGGAGCACCAGGAGCTCGCATCTGCAGCCCACCGGGGCCTGGATCTCCAGAGGGACTGATAAGAGACTGAGCGAGCTGAGCTACCCACAGCAAGGACTTTCTGAATTTATCATCTCACTTCAGAGCAATGAGAGGTTTTATTGTTTCATATTATTCATTCTTTATGCTTGTAGGCACTTTGTTAAATAAATAGTTTTTTCCACTTTTCTCCAGGGAAGTTCTTTCCCAGACCAGTTGTGGGGGAAGGGACATTTAAGTTTGCTTTCCAGAGGAACCCCATTCAGAGGTTTCCTCCCAAATTTGCCCTAAGCCAGGACAAACGGCCAAAGCCTAATGACCGCCGGCAGAGATGTAAGGATTTCTATGGAAAGATGATTAATAATTGAGGAAAAAGCTGCCTCCTGGCTCATGCCAAACAAGGCTCCAGGGGTGAGAGGCTTTCCATGTTCTGGGTGTAAGCTCATGGCTTGTCTCACATGTGAGAGATCTCACAACTGGTGAGTGCATCCCATCCCTCCTGCTCCAGCCCCAGCATTCCCTCAACTCCCTGGGATGTGGGAAGATGCTGAACCCACCTTTCCTCACCTCTTGAGCATGGAAAAGCTGCATCCAGCACCTCTTGCAACTTTGTTAGCAGGGAAAAGAGCAAGTGCCAGGGAATTTTGTTGGCTCCTCATCCTCTCTGGCATGGGAGTAGTGCTGGGACTCAGGCTGATCTTGGGCTGAATTCAGCCAAATTCCTTAATCCCTGAAAGTGGGGAAGCCTCCTCTCTGCCTTGGGCTTTGTGGTTGGTGTCTAGATCATGCAACAGAGGTGGCCCAGAAGCACATGAGCATTGTCACCCCAGATTTGCTCATGACATGAGCAATATGAACTCATAACATGCTGCTGCTGCTGGTTTGATGATTGGAATTGGTGACCTTAATGGTCTTTTCCAACCTTAACAATTCCATGATTTATAATTCCCCTCTCCCTGCACTTTTAGGGTTTAAAAACCTGATTTTATCTGAGATGGTTAATGCCCCCTCCCAGCTCCTCCAGCAGCCAGGTGAATGTCACCGGGCCTGTTTTACAGGCAGAGGGGACACTTGGCCTGTGGAGAGCCAGTCAGAGGCAGGGTCACACCCTGAGAGCCAGTCGGTCCTCTGCTCCCTGCAGCAAGGATTTTTCTTTGAGCAACATCCCCTTATGTGAGCTGGGGCTATAAAGAACAAATAAAGTGCTGTGCAAGCCAAAGGAAACGGCATAGTTTTAAATCTGCACAAGGTTAAAAGGCACGGGGAGGACATGGAATGTGCAGATGGATGGCAGGAGAGCTGGCAGATCACGCCCAGGAGCTGCAGAGTGCCAGCCAAGCCAGCCAAGAGCAGAAGGAACAGGGAAATCGGGCTCCTCACCTGCTCCAGGACTGTCCCAGGGGATGCAGATCAGCTCCGTGCCACCACGTTCCCCAGGGAAGGGCTGATGGATCAGTTTTTCCAGCGCCAACTGTGGCCCTGCAGAGTCATCCTGAGCAATTAGCTGGGAGTGATGCCCTGCTGGCGGTGACAGCTCCCAGCGATGCTCCCACCTTCCGGCACATTCGCATCTGGAGAGCACCGGAGCTGCTCCTGGGGCTGTGTCTCCAGGGGTGCGGGCACAGGCTGGAGGGGCTTGGGGAGCGTTTAGAGCCGTTTGCTCTCGCAGCTCCGCAGGCAGGGCCTGGGGCAAGTTGCCTTCCCAAATTAGGCCACTGTCGGGTTTGGCAGCTGAGGTTCCAGTTCATTTTCTTCCTGGCTCGCTCCGAGCAACCCCATGTGGATTCCCTGGCCAGGATGCAAAGTGTCTGGGCAGCACTGAGTCATGCTCCCTGCTGAGCTGTTAACACTGATTTTCCATTAATATTCAGGACTGTGAGAGGCATCCAGGATGCTCCTGCAGTCAAGGCTCACTGAATCTTGACTCCGTTGCTGCCATTGGCTTCCCATAGCTTCTTGGGCAAAGCAGTCTGTGGCTCCCTCAGAGAAATCTTTTTATTTCTCTACAGCCGAGTCTCTGGGTGAGTAGTGGGAGAAGACTCATCCAGGAAGGGAAAAATCATAAAGTCATGGAATGGATTGGGTTGGAAGTGACCTTAAAGATCATCCAATTTGACACCTGCCATGGGCAGGAACACCTTCCACTATCCCAGGTTGCTCCAGGTTGTCCCCCCTGGCTGTGAACACTTCCAGGGATGGGGCAGCTACAGCTTCTGTGGACAATTCTTCCCAATATTCCATCTAACCCTGCCCTCTTGCAGTGGGAAGCCTTTCCCTGTGTCCTGTCACTCCATGCCCTTGCCCAAAGTCCCTCTCCAGGGCAGGTGGCAGGAATGAGCTCAGGTAAGGTTCCATCACCAGCAGGATTGGTTTCCCAGTGAGATTGGGAAGGGCAGCATCTCCCCCAGCCATTCAGCACTAACCCTGGAGCTTGGCTGGAGTGGGGTGTCCATAATGAGCCCCCCAAGAGCCTTCCCCAGGAATGTCAGCCTGGACCCCCCTGCCCATGTAGGGGCCATGAGGGGCTCCTCCCTGCTGTGACTCTGTGCCCAGAGCCTTCAGTTTGTGCCCAGAAGGAGATCTGGGAGCAGGGAAGGTCCTGAGCAGTGACTGCTGAGTTTTATTCCCCAGCCTGTCATTCCCTGGCTGTCTGCTCCCAGCCAGTCCTGCTTTCAAACCTCAGTCCTGCTCCCAGTACATGGGAACAGCTGGGTGGAACCAAATTTTCACTTGCTTTTGAAGAGCCAGCAGGTCCCTGTCTAGGTTTTGAAAGACAGTTGTCTGCCAGGGAAAGCTAGAGCTTCTCTTGGAATGGAGAATGTCACCCCCCTCCCCTCTAAATTATTATAATTTTGCAATTAGGGGCTTTCACGCAAAGATATGGAAATAGAAGTAACAGTTCTTTAATAGGAATAAAAAAACCCCAACAAAATATAAATGCAGTAGTACAAAGACAAGCAAGCAAGCAAAACAAAAGTCCTGGAAAACCCTGACAGAGTCAGGGATATGACCTGACACCCTGTTGGTAAGGGTGTTGGAAGCAGTCCAAATAAATCCTAGATGAGGTTCTGTGGAGTACAGATAATGGAGTAGGAAAAGTCCAGTGGTGGCGAGATGGGTCTGGTCTTCCTCTGGTGGATAAACCAGATGCCTGCTGTTCCTGAGTCTCAGTTTTTATCTAGGTAGGAGCAGTTGGCTCTCCCCACACTGGGTGGAGCATCTCACAATGGGATGATGTAATGTGTCATGTCATTGGTGAGCCTTAATGGCCCATTAGCAGAAGATATCCCCCGGAGGATGGACGGGTGGTGAAAGAGATAAGAAACACTGCCCCACCTGGTTTTAACAGCTGGCCCATTATCAGAAGGCATCTGCTCCCCTCCCCCCTGGAGTTACAAGAGATAAAGAAATATCTGCTTTTACAACAGATGAAATAGAATACAAATATTTTGGTTACCTAACCCAAGACAGTCCTGTTGCCAGGAAAAACATTTACTGACAAAATAGTCATGGATCTATTTCCCTTTCATCAGGGTGAGGGTGGCAGCACCGATGGGGATGTTTCTTACCCGAAATCCAGGAATCACTGTCACTAAAATGGGAACCCAGTGTATTTCAGACTGGTCTGGCAGCCGACAACCATCAGCCCTCTGGAAGCAGCCCAGGGCTTGTGGGGACAGCCTTTGGCTTCCCTGGCTCTGGTGGGTTTGGAATGGTTGTTCCTCTGAAAACAGGGTTTCTGTTTAGTGGTTTGCCCTTAATAAAAGAGATTTTCCTGTCACTGCAGAGGAATTGCTGCTGGGCCTGGACCCAGAATCGTTCAGAATTTGGTGCCATGAGCTCCTAAACTCAGCCTCTCCAGAGTCCTGCCCCAGCCTGGGATGCACCTCAGGAATTCTTTGGGCTCTTCCCTCACCAGAGCCATCTCCTGGTTGGAGATTGACCTCCACTAAGACCTGCTCCTGGTTCCTGCTTGTCCTTCCAAAGGCACTGCTCCTCTTGCAGAGGCTGGAGTGGGATCTGGGCAGTGATGGGGAGAGTTTCACATGGACCCACCGGAGCTGCTGCTTTGGGGGAAAACAGGAATATTCATCCCATCAGTGCTCCCTTTCCTCTGGAACACCCCAGGCTCCACCCTCAGCCTCATGAAGAATCATCAAGGTTGGAAAAGCCCTCCAAGGTTATCGACTCCAACCTCTGCCTGATCTCCACCTTGTCACCAGCCCAGAGCACTGAGTGCCATATCCAGTCATTCCTTGAACACCTCCAGGGATGAGGACTCTACCACCACCCTGGATAGTCCAGAACTCCCTACATTCCCCCTTGACCCCTCTCTTCCCTTTTCCTGTCCTCACATCCTCACACGGATGCACCCACACACTGACCTTCTTTTGGGTGAAGTTCTATGTTATTCCTATGGTTATTCCTGCTGAGCAGGATTCTTGGCTCTGCTCCTGCCAACCTCAAACCCCCCCACTCCCCTTCCCTCTGGTCTTGGGGTTAGCTGAGCCTCGGGAGAGGAGAGCTGCAGGTTCCCAGCTGCTCTGGGAAAGGGCTTGGGGAGCATCCCATGGTTTGGATGACATCTGGGTGTCTGCCTGCCTTGCTCCATGGCCTGGCTGAAGAGCTGCACCTCTCCAAGGGCACTGACTCAGGCAGGGCTGGCATCTCCACAACTACTGGGCACTGGCATGGGAAGTGGATTTCAGCTCATTAATCCCTGGCCACATTCACCTCCCTCCCTCAGCTGGTTTTTCCAGGAGCCTCATCCAAGTATGATCTCGCCGCTGTGTTTGCAGGGGTTTGGCAAGGACTCATTCCCTGGGCTCCCTCCCCTTGCCCACTCCTTGCCCTTTCATTTGTTGGATCTTCCCTGTGTTCTCTGTTTTTCTCCTCTGTTTTTCCTTAGTTTCCATGTGCCCAGACACACTGGAAGGGAAATTGGCTCCTGTTCCATTCCTGATCCTGCTGTGCATAAGTGGGGGATGAGCACGTTGTTCGTCCCTGTCACAGCTCAGAGGAGGAGGAGGAGACCCAAAATGCATCCTAGAAACCTCCATGTGCATCTCCTGGGGGTACAGCCCCTCCAGCATCACACCCCCATGGAATGCAGCCTTCCCTCTGCTCCATGTGCTCCATGTGGTGCTCCAGTGGTGTCAGCTCTGCCTGGGGAAACTCTGCCCTGCAGAGCCATGCCCAGGTTCCTGAGGTCTATGAAAAATCCTTCTACCCCCTCAAATTAGGGAATATTTTGGCTAGATCCTAATCTGGATTAAACCATGCTCTGAAAGAGAAGGCAAAACAAGGATAACTCTGGGCAGTGTCTTGATTTCCATGGCAGAAATTCCAAAGGGGATTCTCCCCTCTCTGGCATTGCCATATTTGTGGACCAGACACAGCAGACAAGGAAGAGGATGGGAAAATGGGGTGTTGGAATGCAGAGTGCAGCAGGAATGATGAGTTGGCATTCCAGCTGGGGAGACATGGAGAGCAAGGAGAGTAATTCCAGTGAGTCAAATGCCCTTCCCTGGCCCCAGGCTAAAATCCAGAGAGATTGGGAAATACAAAAGGAAAGGGGAGGGAGGGACCACCCTCAAACTCAAACAGAATATTCAGTGTTTGCTTTAAGGGGTGGCAATTTTCCTTGTCCCTCTTCCTCTCCAGAGAAGAATTAACCTCAGGATGAGAAGTCCAAGCACTTTGTGCTAAAAATGCTCATCCCAGTTAAGTCTGGTTTTAGCCCAAAATTGCAAATAGTTTCCATCTCCCTGGAACTGCTGTTTCCAGTCAATGAGGCTTCACTCCAGTTACACACAGTCCTCAAACTGGTTAAAGGAAGAATTTCCCCCTCTGCTCTTCCCTGTGCATCCCAGTGCATCCACCCTTCTTGGAAAAGCTGAAGAGGGAAGATTTTTTGTGAAGTTTAAACAATGACTTCTGGGGAGAGCCATGGCATGTGTTCTGCAGCAAATCCAAGGGGATGGATGACCACAAGATTCCCTCTGGCTTCGTGCTCTGGGAAGCCATTGTTTGGGATGTGTTGCAGGGCTGTTTGCCTTGGCTCAGCATGTCATCCTCTCTCCAAACTTTGACTAGAATGGAGAAAAGCACTGGAAAAGTCTGTTCTCCATTTGATCTTGGCATTCGTTTGATTGTTTATTTCTTTGGGATTATTTTAAGGACCTCGAGATCCCCACAGCTCCAGAGGCAGGACCTCCACGTGCTGCACGGATGTTCCCTCTCTGGCAGCTCCGATGGCAGAAGATGGGGAAGGTCACGTCCCCTTTGTCCCAGTGCCTGACCTGGATATGCTGCTCCTGCTCCTCTGTGTCCTGAAGGACCGAGGGCTCTCAGCATCCCTGCAGTTCCATTTCCAGTGGGTGAACAATGCTTGCTGCAACCCTGGCTACTCCAGGCTGTGTCTCAGGATTGCCACTGCCAGAGGTCAGGGCTGGATGGGATATTGGGAGGGAATTCTTCTCTGTGGTGGTGGTGAGGCCCTGGCACAGGGTGCCCAGGGAAGGTGTGGCTGCCCCTGGATCCCTGGAAGTGTCCAAGAGCATCTGGAATATGGCTTGGAGCAACCTGGACTAGTGGAAGGTGTCCCTGCCCATGGCAGGGACATGGATGGGCTTTAAGGTCCCTCCCAACCCAAACCATTTTGTCATTCTGATTAAGGAGCCTCAGACTCCATCTCTCCAGCCTCTCTCAGCATGACAGACTCCAAGCTGTGTCCTGGAGTTTGCAGGGTTCCCCCATCCTGTCCCACTTCCCTCTCCCAGGCAGGACCAGCTCCTCCCAGCTGATTCCCAGCTCTTTGTCTAAGCTCCCACAAGATCCCAGCCCTGGGGAGCCTGGCACAGCCCCAGGCAATCTGCTCCAGCGAGCTGCTATCCTTAGAAAGGATTTGTAAACACAAATCTGAATCTTTTCTGTTGCAATCTCAGACCATTGTCTGGGTCCCAGCCAGGCAGCCCCAGCTGCTTTGCTCTGATGGATGAAAAGCTGGGAAAACCTGATCCTTGAAAAACAGGGCCTGGTTCTGCCCAGACCACCACAGGCATCTGGGGAGGTCACCCACATCCTGCTGACATCCCAAAGAATCACCGAATCATGGAATGGTTTGGGTTGGAAGGGACATTTCAAGGTCATTGCCTTCCACTGCCTGCCATGGGCAGGGACACCTTCCACTATCCCAGCTTGCTCCAAGCCCTGTCCCAGCTGACCTTGGACACTTCCAGGGATCCAGGGGCAGCCACAGCTTCTCTGGGCAACCTGTGTTCCTCACAAAGAACAATTCCTTCCCAGTCTAAACCAGGGGGATTCCTCAGCTCTGCCTTGAGGAAGAGGAAACCTCGGGTCAAACAGCCAAAGAAAGGTTTGGATGTCAGCTGGTCTGTGCCCTCCAAAGGGACCCGGGAGGTGTCCCACGGTGGGAGGCAATCAACCACATCCTGCCTGGTATTATCCAAGCTGCAGGTGAGGGCAGGAGCAGCAGGCGGTGCTGACCACGAGTCCCTCTGGAAATAGCAAAGGGAAGGAAGCAGCAGATGGAGCAAAAGAGGAGCGAGACAGTGCGAGGGAGAATAAGTGGCTGTGCATGAGGAGCTGGGAGGAGTGGAGAGCAGAGGGAGCTGTAATTAGGGCAGGTTTGGTTGTGTGAATTTTGCTGGGTCTGCAGCAGGAGGTTGCCCAGCAGCTGCACAAATGATTTATTACATGCTCACTACATCTGCCCGGTAGGAAGGTAAATAAAATGTACACAGTGTCCCATTTACTCAGACAATCAGGGGGATATGACCCAATTTCTCTTTGACTCTGGTGTTTTCCTCCCCTGGATGAGCCCTCTGAGAGGTGAGAGCACCCCAGGCCTCCCCAGAATAATATTTATCTCCCTATCCATTGCTGTCAGAGGGATCCCGGGAGGCACAGTTCGGATTAACCTCTCCCACACCATCCTGCATCTCCGGCAGCCCCTCCCCCAATCACTGGTGACCTGTGACAAGGAGGGACACCCCGAGAGGTGCCAGCCCCACTCCAGGAATCCGACGGCACCATCTGCGTGTGGGATTAGGGATGCTCTTCCTCTGACAGGCACAGAGAGAGCGACAGGAGCCGGGAGCCTCATCCAGCTCCCACATCTGCCGGAGCTGCCGGGGCTTGGCACAGGTGGCTGCACCACGGGGAGGGCGCTCGAACCTCCCTTCGGAGGAGAAAGTGCTGTGTGAGCAGTGGGAACTGGATTTTCCATGGGTTTGCTCCGTCATGCAGCAGGTCTGGGAGAGATAAGGGCCCCTGCACCCTGGGATCCGTTTTGTTATAAACGACAGTTCTCCAATATTCCGTTTTAGAGGTTTATTGGAAAATGACAAAATGAGATCGAAAAGAGACAAGTCCCACAATCAAACGGCAGCTCTGAGCCCGGGTTTCGAGCTGCCGGGTGAACTAGGATCCCAGCCTCTATCGCACTGGGTCCCCCATAGTTCACACCAACCATCTCTCGAAGGTTAGTTTTTATAAGGTTTTTAGGCCCCGAGGCTAGTTTTCTGTCCAGTCTGAATATGCAGATAGGATTTCTGTCCACCTGGAGTGAGAGTAGAATAGAATTCCGGGAAATCTGGTCACATCTCTGGATCTGTCCATGAATTATTCCTGTAGTCTTCACTAAACATGTCTATGAATTATTCTTGAAGCTCCTGCCAGACGAACATATCTTGGTTTGGGTTTGGTCTCAGCGGGTGTCAGCATTCCAGTCAGCATTCCAGGAGTGATGGGACTTTAGTGATCGTTATCTGGCACCCTTTTGGCATGGGCCACCTCTCATTGATATGGAGAATACAGGTCTATTGTTCTATGGGCAGGCTAGTTACCTACCCCCCCCCCCCGTTGGTTTCTGTGCAAGGGGGTACCTTTTAGCATACTTTAATCAAACTATATAATTATAACAGTAAAAAAACTCGAATTAAACTATATATTTATAACAATCCCTCCCCTTTTTACTTGTACAAACTTTAATTCGCGTTTTGATTCTTCTTCTTGACTCTATACAAAAATCACCCTGGTGAATCTAAACTACAGTATTTCGTTTATCTTTATACAATTTTGTGCAAAAAAAAAACTTTTCAGAAAAATGTTGTCTTTATAGGGTACAAAACAAACTCAAAGGTGCAAAAAGAACAAAAAGGAGTAAAACAAATACAGAAGTGTAAAAAATACTGATTCACTTGTTTGTATGACACATAAGTAGATTATTTTCTTAACCACCACCTTTGAGCTGTGACAAATTAGTTCTCTCTTCTCTTGACATATCTTAAATGAGACACCATTAAAGGAACAGTACCTGTCTGCTGGAACAGCTATACTGGGTTCTCTATATGTTGCTCTTGGAGCTCTTTTCTTCTGGACTGCCTTGAAGCACAGTCCACACTTCTCAGTACGGAGCTTTCTCGCTGTGGAAAATCTGGTTAATTGGAACACGGCTATGCTCAGGACCATCAGGTTCTCCCATCGGAACTCTCCTCTGCTTCTGCCTACGCCCACTGGGTTGCTACCAGTGGCGTGGGATTTTTCTCTTCTCAGCAGCAGGAGAGACCTTTTTGGGGTCCTATAGTGGTCTCGCATAGCGTATTTCCTTTTAAAGGCAGCCCACTTAGCCAGCTTAACTGTATCAGCATTGCAAGGTACTTTATTTGTTCTGCGGCACTCAACAGCCAATGGTCGTGCTCGCTGATCAAGCTTTCCCCTTGCCCCTTTTATGAAAATTCTACTACTCGGGAGAGTCAATTTGAAACAGGCTCAAATTTGTGGTGAGGGCTAAGACAATATTTGTTAGCTTTTGCTTTATTTTCTTAGCAGTTATCACACAATCTGAGAGGTATGTATCTTCATTTACAGTGTACAATTCAGATTTCGTGACAGTAACTACATTCAAAATGAGTGCATGGATAACACAGACATCTTGGATTTATACGACTTATTTGGAGTTCTATTATCTTTTCTTTTTTTTTTTTTTACTTCTATTTCTTTTCTCATAATTAAAACACGCATACAAAAATTTCTCTTAATAAACTGCATACTACAATCTTAACACTTAATACAGTTAATTCTTGTGGCAAAGAGCTTATCAGAGAACAAAATTGAAAACATAATTAATTTAAATAACAGGTGATAAGGGGCAGGTAAATAATGGAGAATCTTGCCCTGCAAGAGGAGTTTTTTGTCAAGCTTTATTAGCTAGTTAGGCTATTGTTTCATGCCAGGCACCGAAGGGCCTCAGCCGCTCGGTGTGAAAAAAAGTCTGGTGCCTTGGAGTCCCATTGAAACATTTGCAGTGCCTGTTGCACCTGCAAACTGAATCGTCCAGGCGATCAAAGTGCCTGAATGTCTTTCCAGCAACTTAAACAAAGGGCTTAGCTCTGTACCCGGGATCATGTAAAGACACTTTAGGCATCCTCATGGGAATATAAAAAACCAAATCTTATAATGGTTATCACACTCCTTGCTAAAAGCAGGCAAGCCCAGCTCAACTCTGGGAGGATACATGCTGAAAATCACTAAGTTCTCACGTTTCTGCACCCAGGACAGGGAGAAACAGATCTTAGACTAATTCTTCTCAAACCAACTAAACTACACAAAAATCTACTCCTGATGAGCCTGAAAACGCCTCAACCCCCTGAGGCCGAGGGATGCTGAGGGGGAGGAGGGGGTGAGATGCTTTAACTCGCTTATTTAGCATGATAACTACTCTGCAACACTACGTCTCCTTTGACTCAGGCAAGGCTAACTTAACACATCTTGTCTACAATTACTCAACAGTTTGAGCACTGGAACATCTCCCTAAACACTATAACATTCAGAAAATCACCACACTACACACTGAACTAAAACATTCAAAAGTGTACTCCAGTCTAATCAAAAACTTTCTTCTTTCTCTTCTCACACTTCTAGACCCCTAATTCTCACTCTCTTAACTCCACTTGCCTTTTTAAACCATCAAAACTACTCATCACTCTATCCCGCACAGGTTTCAATCCTCTCCCCATGAAAATGGGGTCCGCCTCTGCCACTTACAAAACAATCTTTAATCTCTGACTCCATCTCTATACTTTCAACAACCACTGCATCTCTGCTGGCCTCCCTGCCTTTCTAATTGCTGTAATTAACACTCTCTTGCACCTTCTGTTTTCCTGCTGGTCTCTCAGTCTCCTAAGTCTCCCCCGAACATCTGCTAGAAATGACTTCGCCAGAAACCGTGTTCCCAACACCACCCCCATTGGGGAGTCTGCACCAACCCCTGAATACATTTGAGACAACAGCTATCTCTGTTGGCTCTCTCACAGCTTCCAATATTTGTTTGATTAATTCCTCATGAACTAAACTTCGTCCTTTCGTACTGATCAAGCCTCTCTTCCCAAATCTTCCCAAAAGTGTGCACCATGCCATAAGCATCCTCTCTTTCCTTTCAATCTTTTCAAAGTCCTCAAAACCCCGTACAGTTCACATGCCTGTTCAGACTATCCGGCACTTAAAGGGCCAGACTCCACTACTTTCTCTGAGTTCCCATCCACTATAGCATATCCCGACTTCCTCTTTCCATCTATCACACTTGCTGATCCATCTACAAACTATTTTTCTCTACCTTCTAATTCCTTATCTTCTAAATCTGACTTTATTTTTGTCTGCAGTTCTACCATTTCAACACAATCATGGTTGGAGATTTCTGAGGTTTCTCCATATAGAAATTGAGCTGGATTCACCGCTGAGGTGGTCCGTAGCTCCAGTTCTGCTTTTTGTTGTAGTATATTCCTAACATTATGTGTGGTAAATACTACCAAGGGGGCCCCAAATGTGACTTTCTTAGCTTCCTCTACCAACAAAGCTACTGCCACAATTGCCTGCAAACAGCTGGGCCACCCTTTACTCACAGGATCAAGAATCTTTGAAACATAACTCACAGGTTTTTTGTTACCTGCCCATTCCTGAGTCATGACACCGTACGCAGTGTGATTGCTGACCTCCACAAAACAACTGAAATTGCCTCTTTACAATCGGGGAGACTCAGGACTGGAGCTGCTATTAACGCCTCCTTTATTTCTTTAAGCTTCTAAAGCCTGGCAAAACAAGTTAATTCAGCTCTCTAAGGAGTGCTCCTTAGAAGCATCGTACTGCACAAACTAACATCTAACAAAGACACAGCAACTTGTAACTACAACGCCTATCATAAGATGACAAACCCCTAGAA
Source organism: Acrocephalus scirpaceus scirpaceus (assembly GCA_910950805.1). Lineage (NCBI taxonomy): Eukaryota > Metazoa > Chordata > Aves > Passeriformes > Sylviidae > Acrocephalus > Acrocephalus scirpaceus. The sequence continues at coordinate 76,607,200 of OU383776.1, forward strand.
CACACTACAGTTCTCAAGACCAACTCACACTAACTCTCCTGAAACACATCCAAACTTCTAAGGCTTGCACACAATTCACAGACTCGAGCAGACCTACCACAAACCATTTGTTCTTATCTTCTCTCTTTCTTCTGCCTCCTCTTTTTACTAGTTATCAACAAGTCACCTACATACTGTAGATTTTTTTATTCCCTCTGAGAGAGCAAATTGACTAAGCAATTGCTCCAGGGCCTGGCCAAATAGGTTGGGGAAGTCCGCAAACCCCTGAGGGAGGGCCTGTCAACCCCAGCCACGCTTTGTCCTCTACAATTAGCTTACACAAACTTACTACAACCTGGGAATCTCACAATTAGACCGATTCCCAGCACTTCAATCAAATCTCTTAAGAAACTAAAATCAGCTTCTTCTAATAACAACACATTGTCCACGTTTTTCACCACTGGAACTCACTCTAACTCTTCATCTCTGGGGTCGGACCCGACCCGGGTGTCGGGGGGGACAGAACCTGGAAGGGTTTAGGATGGGGCGGGGGACTGTGAGGGATGAGGGAGGGGAGGGCCGTCTGTCTGACGGGGGGATTTCTCGGGGCTGGGAGGCGGGCGGGGTTTGGAAAGTTACAGACAGGATCGGGGGTGCTGATGCTGCCCGTGGCGGAGCCCACGCTCTGCACGGGCGGCGCGGCCCGCCCTGGGATTCCCGAGGGCGCACGGGGCACGGGGGTGGAAGGTAATCTAGGGGCTCCCACACTCTCCCCCCCTCCCCCGCAGTCTTTGCTTTCATGGAAAATAGCTTGACGTCGGTCTTTCTCCACAATCGCACTCCCCCTCGTCCCACGGCCGCCTTTTACCTACAAAATCTACCAGAGTCTCACACGTCCATCTCTCAAAAGCGCCAGACACCGGCCACACCACGCAGTCCCAATTTCCCTTCTTCCCCTGCATGCACATATATATACTTTTTACCAGTTACCTTTTATTTTGCACAGACAATTAACGATACCGTATCAATTCTTTATTATTTCTGTAACCACCTACTAGTCTTGGCAGAGAACTGTTTTGCTGGATTTTTGGTTGGTTATGAGCTCTCTTTTTATACTATTTCCATGGGCCGACCCTGGCCCAAGCTTAAGGGGCTTACAAGTCCCTGAACTCCGAGAGACGTCCCTTTCCCCTTAGCTTCCTGTGACCAATCTTAATTTCCCAAGTGAAATGAGCGTCCCCTTTTCACTCGCTTCCCCCCTCAGCTGACCGTTTCCCCCGCAGGAGGACGGAAATGCAGCTTCGGAGTCCACTATCGCTCCATGAAAAATTCTCACATCACAATCACACATGCATACACACCTATGGTCACCCCAGATTTTCATACAGAAGTGTATCATCCTTTCCTTTTCCTAGATTTATACTTCCTCCTAGGGTTCTCTTCCCAGTGCTGTAACATTAGCCCCAATGGACTATCTGAAGGAATCTCCGGGATTCCCTTGTTCAAATCCCTATTAGATTCCTTTCGCAATTTACTATTTCTTTGCCCCATTTTACCGACACTTACCCAATACGCGTATGTGGAGCTGGATATAACACAGGTACCTTTCTAATAATTTTACCAAAATACTCACCCACCGCCAGGGACCGTCTGAGGGGGCTTTCTATTGGCACTCGGCTCTCCAATTTCCTTTTATTTGACGGATACCCCGTCCCGACGGAACCCCGTCCCGGCACTGAAGGTTTACCAGTTTCTGAACTCAAAGAAACGTCCCCTTCCCTTCAGCCCACTTGTGACCAAAACCAAAAACCCCGCGCGCTCTGGAGTTTTTCCACAATCGCTTCCCTTTGGCCCGACCCCGTTCCTCGCGGAAATCGGGGAACTGCGGTCCTCAGGTCCTTTTCGCTTCGTGATAAATCACGTCTCATACACACACACACACACACACGGTCACACCGCTCAACCACGAGGTACTTACGGTGCCTTTTTCCCTCGTGGATTCTTCGTGCACTCAGATTTTTATGAGCAAGATCCTGCCGCGGCAACCTGAAGATCCCCACAGCCTGGGTTCTTCGTGAGTTCCCTGAGAGCCCTTCTGCTAGCTTTTTATCTGGAAATTTTTGATTGTGGGCCTTATCTCACCGGGTTCGGTGTTCCAATCAGATCGCTGGCACCCTCTTTCTCCGCCGGGCCGCTAAATAAGCGGGGGCGCCCTCCCGGGCAGAGAAGAAGGGGAACCCCAGATCCTTGATTTGGATCACGTCGGGGTCACCAACTGTTATAAACGACAGTTCTCCAATATTCCGTTTTAGAGGTTTATTGGAAAATGACAAAATGAGATCGAAAAGAGACAAGTCCCACAATCAAACGGCAGCTCTGAGCCCGGGTTTCGAGCTGCCGGGTGAACTATGGGGGACCCAGTGCGATAGAGGCTGGGGCCTTAGTTCACCCGGCAGCTCGAAACCCGGGCTCAGAGCTGCCGTTTGATTGTGGGACTTGTCTCTTTTCGATCTCATTTTGTCATTTTCCAATAAACGTCTAAAACGGAATATTGGAGAACTGTCGTTTATAACAGTTTGCTGATATCCCAGATCCAGCCTTTGCTGAATGTGCAGGTTTTGGCCGCACTGTTCCTGACTGTTTCTGGGATGTTTTTTTTTCCAGCTCTCCTTGATAAGGCTCCTCTGGCCTCCTGTTGGGGGTTAGATTTGGGGTTTTTTCCTTATAGAATTTTTTCCCATAAGTTGCCAAGAAACTAACTACTGAGTACTTGTAAGTACTTAAGCAGAACAAAGAGGCCAAAATAGAGTTGTAGCTTCTTTTGTCTCTGGGAGTTTCTCTCGGAGGGAGGAGATAACTCGAGTTTTGGGGCAGGTAAAGGAAAGGGCTGAGGGCAGCTCGGCTCTCTTGCTTTCGGCATCAGAGCGAGGACGGCCACGCTGCTGTTTGCTGCGGGAGGAGTTTTCACTGTCACCACCGGGTCCGGTCCTGAGAAAATCTACTGTTATAAACAGGGCAAGAGATTTTTCTCCTTTTAAAAGCCTTTATTGTGATCAGCTCAGGGTGGGGGCCCGACGGGTCGAACACACGCCGCCGCTGCTCCCAGAAGTATCTCGGAGGCTGAGGTGTTCAGCAACTTCGTCCACTCGGCTGCAGGCTGCTCTCAGAAGCACCTCGGAAGGGAGGTGTGCAGCAGCCTCATTCACTCAGAATGCAGGCAAAGTCAGGCTCAGGGGTCCTCACGGCCGCCCCGTCCTGTCCCGAAGGCTTGCTTGGCTCTGAAATTCTAGGGGAGTCCCTCTCTGGGCAACGTCTCTGAGAGTCAGGGTGAGGGGTGAAAACCGCTCAGCTTTGGGAGGAGGCAGCCTCACTCTTTGCATGGTCCATCCATGTGTCTTGGTGGCTCGGTCTAATAATGTTTTTCTGGTCCGGAGTAATAATTTCTTTTCCCAGCTGGCACTGCATCTCTCCTATTTGCATGTCTGCTGGATTTCTCCTCCTCTTGGCTTCTTTGGTTGCTATGTGGGTAACCAGGGGTAGCCAGGGGGTTCGGCTCGGTTCGAAGGTATAGCAGAAAGAGAACAAAAGAGGCGATTAACAGGGTGGGGGTGACACATTTAACAAGGAGCACAATGACTTCATTTGCAACAAAGTTACTTTGTTTATCTCATCTACCATCATCTGCCTATGTGCCCAAGAATTCTGAGCTCGCCTCCTTCTGCCCTGCTGGGCCGGCCTTGTCCTGCCGCCGCCGTTTCTTCAGCACTGCTTTGAGCCTTTTCGCTACGCTGTGGCCCTGCACTGCCCTGCCCTGCTGGGATATCCCTGCCATTCCAGTGAGGCACTAATTTTGAAGACTTTAGAAAAGCTATGTATATTGCTGATTTAGCTGAAAAGATAAGCTTTGCTGAAATCAGTTAAAACTTAGAGGATGGTTAAAGAGAGACCGGATTTTAGATAAGCTATCCTATATCTAATAACTCATTGCTTGTCAACTCTGTGTTTGTGTAAAGCTTCCTTGCAGAAGCTAATTGTTATAAATGATCAGAGGCCAATTCCAAATAAAACAACAAAATTTATTCTACACAATTTCAACACCGAAATAAAGCCACAATAAAAAGAAACAACATCGATCGAATGCCGGGTGGACAGAGAGGCGGTACAAAAGTACCCTCCGAACTCTGCCACACTGCTATGTTTCAGCCCGTGGGTTTTATACAGTTTTTTTACCCTAAGGCTAAGTTTATTGAAAGTCCAGGTATGCTGTGTTTCCAAAAGAGTCCTGTCTGCATGAAAAAGGTTGCTTGATAATTTTTCCGGAATTCATCTTGGGAGGGGTGATCTTGATTGTCCAGGATCTCCACCAAGATTGGTATCTGGTGTTTGAGGAGCTGTGAAGCGAGGGTCCACCCTTAATGGCCGGGCCATCTTCTGGCTTTGTCTTGTTGTTACAGTAGTAGGTGTGTTTGGGAACTTCGGAATCCTGGAGGCATTCTCGGGTATCTTTTTATTAATAGCTTAATCCCACACGAATTTATTTATTTTACTTATTACAGTCCCCCACCTTTTTATTTACCCAAATAAATTCGTGTGTGTTGGATTGCCCTTCCTTAGTAATTGCCTTTGAGTCGTGGCATTCTACCCCTTTTTCTGATCCACAAAATTTAGTATTGAGTGTCATAAAAGAAATAATACCCTTTTCCTTTATCTTTGGGACAATCATAATGCTCTTGATACTTCAGGTTCCCTCTGGTGCCATGTTTAACTATAGTTCACATTTCTTCCTGAGGGTCAGCCTCTGTGGGCTCTTGGGGGGGGTCCCCCTGTCCCTCGGCTCAGGACTACGAGGACTTTCCATCACAACATGCCTCTGCCTTTCCCTTCGCCCACGGGGTTGCAGCCCGTGGCGGGGTAATCCATCTTCTCGGCAGCAGGCATATGCTTCTGGAGTCCTGTTAGTCCGAGCTGCAAACCTTCTTTTAAAGGCACTCCATCTGGACAACCTGATTGTATCGGACCAGCAAGGTACTTTGATTGTCTTTCTGCACTCGACTTTGAGCACTTCAACTTTAGCGTCCAATTGCCCTTTTGTCCCCTTTGCATATATATAATACCATTCTGGAGAATCCAACTCCAGCAGACCCAAGTTAGTGGCAATTACTAAGAAATAGCTAGTCTCTTTTTGTTCTTTTTCTAAACAGTTGGTACATAATCCTTTTGGCCTACGCCCCCCTCTACAGTGAACAACCCAAATCAATTTACAATATACACACTTGAAGTGAACAAAGGGAAAACATTCACAATCCGGTCTTTCACACCTTATCTGATCCCCTTCATTCATCGGTGTTGTTGCAACCTGACTTTCAGCTCTCCAGGTGATGAGGTCACTCTCCATTTCTGAGTAGTGTATTGTGAGTCCACCTTCTTCACTCTCGAAGCGTGGGTCCACCCTTTTTCTGCTGTCCTAATTGCTGTATCTGTGGTGAGAAGAACAGTGAAGGGACCTTCCCAGTGAGGTGCTAGAGGTATATTTTTCCAGGTTTTTACTAAGACTTTATCACCTGGATTTATTTTGTGTATTGCAAACCCCAAAGGGGTACTTTGAGAAATGAGCCCTTGTTTTCGTAGATCTTGTAAATTCTTATTTATGGCAATTAGGTATGGTTGAATCTGGGTATCCTCTATTTGAGGGTGTCCCACAGGCATTCCATGTTTATAAGGCATTCCATAGAGCATTTCAAACGGTGATAACCCTGTTTTTGAATGAGGCATAGTTCTTATGTTCAAAAGAGCTAAAGGAAGACATTTCACCCAAGACATCTTTGTTTCTATCATTAATTTGGACAGTTGAGTCTTTAATGTTTGGTTCATTCTTTCCACCTGCCCAGAGCTTTGGGGGTGCCAAGGGGTGTGGTATTGCCATCGAATTCCTAGAGCTTCTGTAGTCTGTTTGATAATTTTGGAGGTGAAATGTGTTCCCTGATCAGAATCGATATGATCTATTATCCCATAGCGAGGGATAATTTCTTCTAGCAATACTTTTGATACTGTCTGGGCAGTAGCTCTTGCCTTAGGGAAGGCTTCTACCCAGTGAGTTAATTTGTCTACTATTACCAATAGAAATTTATATCTCCCCACCTTAGGTAAATCAGTGAAGTCCACTTGGATTCTTTCAAACGGGCGATAGGCAACTGGGCGTCCTCCTAAAATTGTTTGTCTGTAGGTAGCTCGATTAATCCTCTGGCAAACCATACACCCGTGCACCTCCTGTTTGGCTAATTCATAAATCCCCTTACATCCGAAGAATTTCAAAAATTGTTCTGCTAGAGCCTGGGCTCCCCAGTGTGTTTGCTGATGCAATCTTTTCAGAATTTTCCTGGTGTATTCCTTTGAAACTAACTCCCTTCCATCAGGTAATTTCCACCTCCCCTCCTCTAGTTTACCCCCTATCTTTTTAAACTCCTCGATTTCTTTCTGAGATGGGCATGGGGGATATTCCTGAAGTTCTTCTCTCTCAGCCTCAGGGATACTTATTGTGAGCAATGCTGCCCTCTTTGCCTCTTTGTCAGCCAGATTATTTCCCCTGGTCTGGAATTGCATACCCACCTGATGTCCTCTGACATGGACAATAGAGATTTCTTCAGGTCCCCTAATCGCCTCCAAAATTTGTTTTATTATTTCCCCATGAATCAATCCCCGTCCTCGGGTGTTAATTAGACCTCTTTCTTCCCATATCTTACCAAAAGTGTGTGCAATTCCATAAGCATATTTTGAATCAGTAAAAATAGTGCCTCTCTTCCCTTTTAATCTCCTGAGTGCCCTTAGTACTGCATATAACTCACAGGCTTGGGCAGACCAGCTTGCATTCAGGGGTCCTGATTCTACCACTTCCCCTGATTTTCCATCTACTATGGCATATCCTGATTTTCTTTTACCTTCTAATACTCTTGCTGATCCATCTACAAACCATTTTTCTCCTTCTTCCAATTCTTCTTCTCCTAAGTCTGGTCTTACCTTGGTTTGCAGTTCTACCATTTCTGTACAGTCGTGAACAGTTTTTTCCAATGCTTCTCCGAACAGGAACTGGGCTGGATTCTGAGCAGCTGTTGTCTTGAGTTCTAAACCATGTGAGTGTACCAGGATAGCCTCATACTTTAGGAGTCTGGCATCAGTGAGCCACTTATCTGCTTTTTGTTGCAGAATGCTCCTCACATTATGTGGTGAATAAACTACCAGGGGGGCCCCAAATGTTACCTTTTTGGCTTCTTCTACTAACAATGCAACAGCCACGATGGATTGTAGGCATGTAGGCCATCCTCTACTTACCGGATCCAAAAGTTTAGAGACATATCCTACAGGTTTTTTGGTCCCTGCCCAGTCCTGAGTTAGAACACCATAAGCAGTGTGATTGCTGACATCTACAAATAACTGAAACTGCCTTTTTACATCTGGCAAACTTAAAACAGGAGCAGTTATCAGTGCTTCTTTCAACTTCTTAAGCTCAGCTTCATCTTTTTCTGTCCATTTTACTCTATCTGTGTTTAGTCTTTCATAAAGAAATTTTACCTTTTCACTGTATCCTTCGATCCATTGTCTGCAATATCCCAACAATCCTAACAACTGTCTGATCTCCCTTTTTGTCCTGGGAGGGGGCAGCGCTACAATTCCAGCAACCCTCTCAGGGTCTAGTTTCTTCTTACCTTTTGAAATCCAGTGTCCAAGGTATCTTACTTCGGGTTCAACAAACTGTAATTTTGATTTTGAAACCTTTAATCCCTTTTCTGCTAGGAAATTCAGTAACAAAATTGTACATTCTCTTACTTGATCCTCCCTCTGGCCAGCTATCAGTAGGTCATCAACATATTGCAATAACTTGGCTCCTTCAACCGGTATGAATTGACTTAGTAATTGTTCAAGAGCCTGACCAAAAAGGTTAGGAGAATCTACAAATCCCTGAGGCAGAGATGTCCACCTAAGCTGCTGCTTTCTGTTTGTTTCAGGATCTTCCCATTGAAATGCAAAATAATCTCGGCTCCCTTCGGCCAGAGGGCACGCATAAAACGCATCTTTAAGATCAATTACACTGTAATAAACATCTTCTGGAGATACCCTATTCAGTAGGGTATAAGGATTGGCTACTACAGGGAACTTTGTTTTTGTTCTCTCATTCACTGCTCGGAGATCTTGAACTAATCTATAGCTTCCATCACCCTTTTTTACTGCCAGGATGGGAGTGTTGTGCCTTGACATACAAGGCTCCAAAGTCCCTTTTTCAATTAGATTGTCAATTACTTGTTTTAGTCCCCTCCTCCCCTCCACTGATATGGGGTATTGTTTAATTCTAATAGGTTCCTCAGGCTTTTCTATTTCAATTGAAATTGGCTCTATTGCCAATCTCCCCACCTCTCCTTGAGAGCACCAAACCTTTTGATTAATTTTGTCTTCATCTTCAGTAGTCAGTTTGTATAGGCTTACTACTAATTGTGAATCTTTTACCATCAGATTTATCCCCAGTGCTATAATCATGTCTCTACCTAACAAATTATAGTCTGCTTCTTCTACCAGAAGCAAATTCCCTATGCAAAATTTAATATCTGATTCAATCTCTACATCTTTAATTATTGATACCTTGAATGGATCTCCCTTTGCCCCAACTATTGTTACTTTATCCTCACTTTTTAAACAGCCTTTGGGCAGTCTCTGTACTGTGCTTCTCTCTGCCCCTGTATCTACTAAAAATGTTACCACTTCTTTTTGGGGACCTATTTTTAGCTTTACCAAGGGCTCATTTGATGTTCTAGTCCCCAAAATAAAAAGCCCTTGACGCCCCTAATCTTCCTGAAAAATTTTCTCATCATTTATTCTTTTTCTACAATCTCTTTTTAGGTGACCTTTCTTTTTGCAATAATAACACTCTGGGAGTTCTCCCCTTGGCCCTGGGTTCTTATTTGGCCGGTCCATTTTTCTCTGCGTTGTTCCTACCTGTTCCCAGCTCTTCTCTTGCTTTTGTACTTCTCTCACAGCTTCAACAAGAACTTTGGCCTGTATTTTTTGATTTTCCTCATCTCGTCGCATGTATACCTTCTGGGCTTCTCTTAATAATTCCTGTAAGTCCTTGTCTTGCCAGTTTTCTATTTTTTCTAATTTTTTTTCTTATGTCCTCCCAAGACTTTGCAACAAATTGGGTTTTTAACAACACTTCTCCAATAGGGGAATTAGGGTCTGTTCCAGAATATACCTGTAGGCTTTTCCGGAGTCGGTCCAGCCAATCTGAGGGAGATTCATCTTTTCTTTGACATTCCCCAAACACCCGACTAATATTTTGTCCCCTCGGCACCGCCTCCCGTATTCCCTGGATAATTATATTCCTGAGGTCTATCATGTTCCGTCTACCTTCCTCAGTCTGGGAACTCCATCCCGGGTTTTGGCTAGGCCATTTTAGGTCTCCGGGTGTGCTTTGGGGGTTACGGCGATTCCAGTCTCGGATCCCAGCCTGTCGAATTAAATCTCTTTCTTCGGGGTTAAATAGTGTTCTTAAGATGGACATAAGGTCCTCAAAGGTGTATATGCTACTTCCCAGAAAGTCCTCCAGCCTTTCTGCTACTCCGAATGGGTCATCTAATAATCGCCCCATTTCTTTCTTAAAAGCTCTCACATCTCCTGTGTTAAGTGGAACATTTACGAATCCGATAACTCCGGGTGCGGTAGGGATTTCCCGTAAAGGGAAGAGGTTATGTTTGTCCTCTTCATTTTCACTCCCCCCTTCACTCATGAGCTTGGCCCTTCTCCGAGTCCTGCTAGCTGGAGGAGAGCCCGCTGGAGCTGTTTTTTCCGGCTCCCATGGGCTGCGGGGGAACAAGTGGCTGAGAAATCGGGGCTTTTTCCCAGGGGAAAACTGCTTCTTGTGGCTGTGGGAAAGGCGGAGTCTGCGTGGAGGCTTTCGGGACTTGTAGTCCTGCCGCTTGCAGGTACGGCGCCCCTGGAATTTGTGGAGACGGCGCTACCCATTTTGATGGTGCGTCTAAAGGTATGGGAAGGGGTTCTTGGTCTGGGGTTCTTTCTGGAGGCAGGGATAGGAGCGGGGCAGGCAGTTGGGACGTTCCCCAGAGATTAAAGGGAGGGAGGGATGTGGCTTGACCTGGTCCCATGAACTGAGCCCCCTGCAAAGGACCCGAGGCAGGCACAGGCTGGTTAACAGGTCCCGGAGGGACAAAGGGGGTTGCTGATACAAAGGGAGGGAGAAATTCTAGTGGATTCCATTCATCCTTTTTTTTCTGAAGTTTCCCTCTGAGTTCTTAGTGCAAACAGTCCTGCTCTGGCTTCTAACCATACCTGAGCATACTCTCTTTCCTCGCAGGTTACTGATTTTTTTCTTTCTACATAGCTGCAAAGAATCCTACATATCCACTTTTCAAATGTGCCGAATATCGGCCAGATCACATGTTTTTGTATTTCCTTACCCCCCCAAACTTTGATACAGTAATAAGTCATTTTTTCCTTTGACTTACCTTTCAAAGAGGGGCATTTCTCCCAATGCTCTAAGATCCATCCCAGTGGGCTTTCTGGTGGGATTTCGAAAGTACCTTTTCCTTTTCTGGGAGCATGCCTTTTCTCTGATTCTTTCTGATGTTTACTCTTTCCTTGCCCCATTTTTTTTTTTTTTTTTTTTTTTTTTTTTTTTTTTTTTTTTTTTTTTTTTTAAAAGAAAAAAACCAAAAAAAAACTTTACCTTTTGATAATGGATCGCAACACTAAATTCCTTTCTTAGCCTTAGCTCTGGCTAAGAGCAGGGGTCTCCTCCCTGACTGTTACAGTTTGCAAACCGGGTCCCGAATCGTTCGGCTTACTTACCCGTCCGGTGAGCTGAACCGGGGGTCTGTTCGTCCGAGGAAAGAATCTTCGGTTTGCGTCCTGGGCGTATCAGCCCGTAGCAAAAAGAGTTTACCAATTTCCTGAACCCAAAAGGAACGTATCCTTCCTCTTTTTGCTTCCTGTGATCGATTCCCCCAGACTCCCCTGAATCTGGGCTTTGATGAGTGAACGAGGTTTCCCGATTCGCTTCCCCGTCAGCCGACCAAACCCCTCGCGGGAAAATTTGGAACTGCGGCTTTCAGGTCCACTCTCGTGTCGTGGCCAGGCCACGTCTCATTCACTCACTCAATCACACCCACTCAACCAGGCAGTACTTACAGCAATTTTCCTGCTTGGAGATCTTCGTGCACGGAGAATATTTTATGAGTGAAAAAATTGTTGCCGCGGCTCCGAAAAGACCTTTCCCTGTCTTTTCCCGGGTTCTCTGCTGGATCCAGGCCTTCTCCCTTTTTATTGTGGCGCTTTTATCTAATTTTTTTTTTTTTGGTTCGTAATACAATAGGTGCGAAGGGGTTTCCTGCGTTGCCGGGCTGCCGAAAATCCGGCAGGGCGCCTCCCGTGCAAAGGGATTTCCTCCGCAGCCAAATTGTATCCGAGTCACGGCACCAAATCTGTTATAAATGATCAGAGGCCAATTCCAAATAAAACAACAAAATTTATTCTACACAATTTCAACACCGAAATAAAGCCACAATAAAAAGAAACAACATCGATCGAATGCCGGGTGGACAGAGAGGCGGTACAAAAGTACCCTCCGAACTCTGCCACACTGCTATGTTTCAGCCCGTGGGTTTTATACAGTTTTTTTACCCTAAGGCTAAGTTTATTGAAAGTCCAGGTATGCTGTGTTTCCAAAAGAGTCCTGTCTGCATGAAAAAGGTTGCTTGATAATTTTTCCGGAATTCATCTTGGGAGGGGTGATCTTGATTGTCCAGGATCTCCACCAAGATTGGTATCTGGTGTTTGAGGAGCTGTGAAGCGAGGGTCCACCCTTAATGGCCGGGCCATCTTCTGGCTTTGTCTTGTTGTTACAGTAGTAGGTGTGTTTGGGAACTTCGGAATCCTGGAGGCATTCTCGGGTATCTTTTTATTAATAGCTTAATCCCACACGAATTTATTTATTTTACTTATTACATAATCAATACCCCAGGAATGCAAAACAGTTGCAAACCTCCTGTTTTCAGAAACAACCTATTGAAATAGGCCTGGAAAAGAGGAAACAGGGAGTCCTACCAAGGATCCATGAATCATGACACAGCAAAAGGTTGAAAGGTTAGAACGAGGAAGACTAATTTTACTTCTTCATTTCTAGTTGTTATAAATAAAGAGCTTGACTCAGCCAATATATCAAGCAGCAATCAATTTATTAATTAATACAGAATGGTAAAGTGTGAGCAAACAGCGCTGGGTACAGTGGGGGTTTCCCCTCCAACTGCACGCCGACCGTTGATTTTCTGCTGGTATTTATTGAGGTTTTCCATAATCACTTCTCAGCAACCTTTTTTTCTAGTTTCCTCCTAATTTCTATTTTTGAAATATAATTTCTATACCTATTGTGATCAATTTCTATTGGTGATGTTAAATTTTCTATACTTCAAAAGGTATAAAATCATTGAGGTCAGAAATAACATCTTGTGATGATGAGGTTCCCAGGACATAAATTAGTGGTGGTGGCATCCAGATTTCCTTTTTCTGAAGAAAAACACCAAAGATGAGAGATTCGGTCTTCCTCTTCAAGTCTATAAATCAGTCTTGTTGGTGCCGTCCAGCTTCCAGGTGGTGGTCCTTCTCCTCTTCCCAGGATCATTAATTTTAGTTTGGAATAGCTCACTTCCTTCTATTTGGGTGATTACAATCCTTTCTATATATATATATGCTAATGCTGTAGTTCAAACCTTCTATTAAAAACCTTATAGGCTCACATGATTCACTTATAAGCAAGCAAAATATTACTTCCAAAGCCCCTTTCCATGCTTTTTCCGTTTTGTTCATTAAACAGATGTTTTTATAATTACCCTATGGCCTTTTCCACACATTTCATAACCATAACTACAAAGGCCATCTTTTTCTACCTGACACGAAACACAACCCCACATTTCACATAGTGATCCCTCCCCAGAATAGACCCCCGACTCATTTCAGGGAACAAACTGCGCATGCTTAATAGCCTTTTTGTTAATTAGCATACGAAGCGGAGAAGAGGAGGTGACAACGGTATGAATATGCATTTGTATTTTGTGAATTCAACACTATTGTGGATAAAAGGCTTTGTAATCACCTGTGATCTTTGTAGCACTCATTAGGGAAATATCCCAGCGCTGCCCGCGCCGTAATAAACATACACTTTCTAACTTTAACAGTTAGAGAGTCTTTTGTCCGTCACAGTTGGGTATCGATATTAGATCGATATTCATATTTTAGTAAATCACCAGCTACCACCGATGGAGCTTCTGATCTATCTCATCTACCAGCCCAGGATTTTCCACCGTTCCAGCTTAGTGCTCTCAGAGTCCTGCACCAAGATCAGACTTCAAAGCCCCTCGAAGTTTGAGGTCCTGTTTATTATTATTGCTGTAGTTGTTATTGTTTGTTTGCCTTGTTATACATACTAGTAAAGAACTTTTATTCCTATCTCCATACCTCTGCCTAAAAGCCCCTTTAATTTTCTAAATTATAATAATTTGGAGGGAGGGGATTTGAATTCTCCATCCCTAGGGAGATCCTGCCCCTCCCTAGCAGACACCTGTCTTTCAAACCAAGAAACCTCGCCATCAGGCAGCCCTGGGCAGGCAGGAGACAGCTGCAGCCCTGCAGCCGCCGGGATTTGTTGCAGATGTCGGGCAGGGAGAGGATGGGCAGGTGGCACGTGACCAGCAGGGCCGCGGGCAATCAAACGGGCATAAAATGGCCATTGAGCTAAAACCCCTCTTTGAGGGTGTCCTAGGGTGATGTGTGTATCCCCAATCGTCTGTTGGGTGCAAAGGGGAGGGGAAGTGTTGAGATAAACAAAGTAACTTTGTTGCAAATGAAGTCATTGTTAGCCCAGGGCTCCTTGTTAAATGTGTCACCCCCACCCTGTTAATCGCCTCTTTTGTTCTCTTTCTGCTATACCTTCGAACCGAGCCGAACCCCCTGGCTACCCCTGGTTACCCACATAGCAACCAAAGAAGCCAAGAGGAGGAGAAATCCAGCAGACATGCAAATAGGAGAGATGCAGTGCCAGCTGGGAAAAGAAATTATTACTCCGGACCAGAAAAACATTATTAGACCGAGCCACCAAGACACATGGATGGACCATGCAAAGAGTGAGGCTGCCTCCTCCCAAAGCTGAGCGGTTTTCACCCCTCACCCTGACTCTCAGAGACGTTGCCCAGAGAGGGACTCCCCTAGAATTTCAGAGCCAAGCAAGCCTTCGGGACAGGACGGGGCGGCCGTGAGGACCCCTGAGCCTGACTTTGCCTGCATTCTGAGTGAATGAGGCTGCTGCACACCTCCCTTCCGAGGTGCTTCTGAGAGCAGCCTGCAGTCGAGTGGACGAAGTTGCTGAACACCCCAGCCTCCGAGATACTTCTGGGAGCAGCGGCGGCGTGTGTTCGACCCGTCGGGCCCCCACCCTGAGCTGATCACAATAAAGGCTTTTAAAAGGAGAAAAATCTCTTGCCCTGTTTATAACAGTGTGGTTTGTTTTTCCCCGGGAAAACTCAGCACCTCAGAGTGACCTTGGAAGCAGGGGAGTTGGAACACGGCGGAGACAGAGAAAAGCTCTGGTTTTTTCCCTTTTGTCCTTTTTTTTTTTTTCTTTTTCGCCTCCGGAGTTAGTTAGTGGTAGGGTAGTTGGCTAGGTCTTGTAGAAGTTTTTTTTTTTTTCCTTTTTTCCTTTTTTTTTCCCTTTTTTTTTCCCCTCTCCTCGGAACTGTTCCAATCTCTCTGGACTGAGGACCTGGAGGAAGCACCGGGGGGTCTCCACCTGGGACCCACCCCACCAAGACCAGCCCTGTGCAGCAACTCCTTTTTCTCCCAGTGCCAGAGGAAACAGAGCAACAGAGCACAGTGACTACCTTTGAGGGGAGGACTTCTCTAAGTTTGTCATCTCTCTCCAGAGCGGCACGAAGTTCTTGTCATCGGGTATTGTGCTGGGAGTGCTTTGCCTGTTTAATAAACAGGTTTTTTTCCACTCTCTCTGAGGAAGTCTTTTCCCGAACTGGTTGGGGGAGGGGAGGGAGGGCCGCATAGGAGGGTTTTTCCCAAATCTGCCTGGAACCAGCACAGAGGGATTCAAGTTCAAAGATTTGGCTGTGCAAAGAAAGACCCTGTGGGCCATGAGCTTTTCTGAATCCCATTTCCACAGGACTTTAAGCAAATATTCCCTGGAAGCATGTTGTGCTCCGTGTTTGGTTTATCTGCTGGGCTTATCCTGCTGCATGCAGGAAAATACAGCTGGAAAAACTTTCTGGAGGGCTGAGGAGAGGAGTAGCACACAGGGGCTGGTGACAGCCTTCCCTGGCAGCCCCAGCGCTCTGGGGTGGACACTCGCACCAATCCCTTCCCCAGAGGGTCCCTCTTGTCCCCTCCTGCACCCAGATGTTCCCCCAGCTGTGCAGGGCGGAGCGGGGATGCCGAGGACAGAACACTTACTTAGCAACAGCTGAAGGATGTGCTTTAACCCTGTCCCCAGCACCACCCTCCCGGCGAGTCCTGCGGGGGAATGGGCACCGTTCCCATCAGAACGAGGCTCCATGCAGGATTTTTTCCCATTTTATCCTTCTTCTGCTCCATAATTTTGGGCTGCTTCAGACCCAGGGAGCTGCTCAGTCTTGGGTTGGGATGAATTCCGGCTCTCTGGGATGAGCGGGGCACATCCCGGAGCCGCTGCCCCTTCTCCCTCTGTTCACTCCAGGCTCCTTCCCCTGCTCCACGCTCACGCTCCTCCCACAGCCCGAGGACAAAAACCTAATTGCACAACATAAATTATAGCAACTCTCCAAATAAAAGCCCAGGCAGAAAAGGCTGCGGCTGGATGGACACTTGAGGGCTATTAGAAGATGCATAAATTCCTTTCCTCAGGTTTTTCTTTTTTAAACGTCTAATTACAGTGAAAGGAGCCTTTCAAGGGCTGCTCAACTGCCAGGACTCTCCACAGCCCCTGGCAACTGGAGCGGGAAGAGGTGGCAGAGTCGGACACACACCCCACCCCCCCCCCCGTTTACCTTGGAGAGAGCCAGGGTCTAAACAAATGCCAAGGGCTTGGGAAGGAGCGGGGAGGAACCGCTGCATTCCCTTGATCTCCCCCGGGAACCTGCAGCGGTTTCCTGGGCACCCATCACTCCCAGGGAGATGTCTGGGCCATTGTGGTCCATTTTTATTTATCTGATGCTCCTCAAACTTTAATTAAAGCTGTCTCCTTGGGGTGTGCTTTAGCTCCATATTGAAGATGGACTGGCTGGAGAAAATGAAAATTGAAATGAATAGAACCAAAGGGACTCCACGTTAATCACTGTTATGCATTATATATGTTGTATGTTGCATTGTTATGCTGTTTGAAGTTATAATGTCACATACCTGTTATTTCAAGTTGTTTGTGCCAGCACTGTACCCTGCGTTCCAAGTTGTATCCCGGGTTTCCCCTTTCCCCTTTCCATCGGGTTAAGCCTTCGCCGCTCCCCGCCTGCTCGTCGGGCCACGAGACCCCGCCCAATATGGAAATCGAGTGGGCCCCCTTAACGATCAGAAGCCCATTTAGCAGCAAATGCTCCCTAGAACAACTAGCTCACACAAAACTGAAATCTATAAAAGACACTGCTGTGGGAAGAAGACATCCAGCTACCTGGAGATGGACTCCAACTTGTTGAAGTGTTCTCGCTGACCTAAAGGGTGACTGAAGGGAAAGACACCCCTAGACCGAGCCAGGCAGATTTGAGTTCTGGGAATACCCCCGTGAGGCTGGAATTCCCGACACTGCAGCCAGCGAGACGAGGCGAGAAGAGCTGCAGTATCGAATAACAACCTGCTCCTCAGCGGTGCCCGAGGGAGCGGCGGCGGTGGCAAAGGCGGCAGACCCCACCCAAACCCATCTAAAAGAGCCCAATAAAGGCACAAAAGAGTTAAAACCCATCTCCTGCCCTTCTTTGTTTATTTCAAAAATGAGCAGTGTTCCTGAGCACTGGGAATAAAAACCAGGAGGGGGAATGATGAAATTTAATGATCTGGCTCCCCCCCGCCCCCGCCTCTGTTCTGGTCATGGGGACCCCAGATGTGCCAGAGTGGCTCGGAAGGACCCGGGATCTACCAGGCAGGGGAATTTCAGGCTGGGATGGGGAGAAAAGCCCTTAAAGCAAGAGAAATGCAGCAGGGTCAGAGGGAAGAGCTGCTCCCCGCTCAGAGCACCCAGCGCCTGACGAGCTGCTGGGATAATTAGGGGCAATTTATATCTCCAGGTCAGGGGTTCACTCTGCCTTGTCATCGATTTTGAGGTGTGTGATAAACTGCCCGGAAAACAGAGTTGTCGGGATAACACGGGAAATGTCCCATTAGAGGGGGAACTTCTGGAGTAAGCACTGCCATCGGAACCCCCCAGAGCCCCCCGTGGCCGTGGCCTGGGCAGGACCCCCGTGGTTTTATTGTTACTGTCCCCCCATCCCTGGGGCTGGCAGATGTCCCCTCTGATGCTGTGCTGGTTTTCTTCCCATGGGGGGAAGGTGTTGGAATGCTGGACATCAGTGTCCCCCCAGTCCAGGAATGATTCCATCATTTTTGTGAAGCAGATTTAAGAAGGCAGCCCCAGGATCATGCTCACACAATCTTCAGGAACGCAGATTTTTCTGCCTGGGAACCTGAAAACAAATCCAGAGAACTTTTGTGCCTGCATTTATCACTGCTTTCCCAGTGCTGGGGAACAGCCTTTGGCTCCTGGTCCTGGATCCATGGACAGGATGATTCTCAGGGATGTCCTGGCTGCAGGTGGAGGTGCTAAAGGCAGTAGGCTGGGGTGTGCAGGACATGGATTCATCCTCAGTCTGTCCTGTTCCCATGTTTTCTCCGCTCCAGAAGCTATGGAAAAGGGAAGCCCAGGCAAGGGGAGTGTCGGGAGCTCTCCTGCTGGGAAGGGGTTGTCCCTTGGCTCACAGCTCTGATCACAGATTCAAATCCTGCTGCTCCCAGCGAGAACAGCAAGAGCTTAAGTATGTTTGTTCCATGCCTTTCTTTGCAAACTGCTCCAGCAGGTAGAACACTTCCCAGATTTATTCCTGAAGCCAAAGAAAAGCAGCTGCAGGAGGGAGTTGGATGTGAGAGGCAGCTCAAGCCCTGGTTTCTGTTGCAGGGTGTCACAGTAGGAAAAGGCAATGAAGGACACACAGAGACAGTTTGGTGATGATCAGAAGGCTTTATTTACATGAGAACGGGAACTTGTTCCCATGGGAATCAGCATGCAATAGTTAGCAGCAGAATTCCGAAGCCCAAAAAATACTGAGCCACAGCAGGGTACAACGAGCTCTGCCCCTCATCCCAAGATGCTCCCCCAGATTTGGTTGCACCGATGTGATCCCACTCTGGATAAGCTGCCTGAGCCAGAGCCTGGCTGTGCTTCCTCTAATTAAAGGTGTCAAATTATGCCCCAGACTGAATTCAGCAGCAGCAGCAAAGTCCTTCCCGAGTCCATGAAATCATCCAGACCTTGTGCCATGAAATTCCAGGGGAGGTGATGTGCTCTGAACTTCCCGGGTTGAGAAGTGCCCTTTTCACCCAGAGGTCCCGAACAATTAAACGTGACCTGGCTCATTGCAATCAGTTAAAATTGCTCCATCTGTGGCTTAGGGCTCATCTACAGCCCCTCAAAAATCAGGTGCTGATCCACAAGTCTTAGAATCTGCAAGGATGGGGATGGAGCAGTGCTGTGCTGCATCCCAGGGTTGGGAACACGGCTGGACACCCTCACAGCCTTCCTGGTACCCCTCTGTGTGACCTTGGGTGATGTCCCACCTTTCAGAAATGATCCTTGTCCTGATGGAGGCACAGGGAAGCCTCAGACCCAATCCCTGGGCAGGGTGGCAGGAATCAGGCACTTCCAACCAGAAGGATTTAAGGAAACCCACACCTGCAAATGGATTCAGCAAAAAAGACAAAACTCACCAGGCGAATTCTTCGCTGCAGCTGGGAATGAGGCACTGGGAGAGCTCCATGTCCCACAAAACACTCGGGTCAGCAGATCCCCCTCACCGAGCTCTTCACCTCTGTGGGGACAGGTTTGTGAGGGTGCTCCCATCGTGCCATTAAAAATGTTAATAACAATAAAGAAGCGTGTGGGGTTGGAAAAGGGACTCTACAGCCTGGAAAGCCACCCCTGAGCTCTGACACACTCGGAGCAGCCCCTCTCGGCATCCAGGCCCTGGGTGGTCTCTGCCTCTTAATTACAGGGTTAATGCCACGTTATGATCAGGAGAAGTTTCTTGGCCTGATAATGAGTAGGAAGCAGCTGTAGCCTGGAAAATGGAATAATTACAGAGTGGAGCAATGTAATTATAAGGTGTGGATCCACTGCCTCCATGTTTACCTAGAGGAGATGAAATTCCCTCAGAAGCTGCAGCCATGGCAGCAGCTGGAGCTGTTCCTTGCAGGAGGGTGTAAGTGTGTAGTAAAGGAGGAGTAAGGACAAGTCCTGGCCTGCTCCAGTCACTGGGGATGTGCTGGGGCTTGAGCTCAGGTGGACTCAGAGCCAGCAGCACCCATTGATGAGCACCATTCCATCTTCTGAGAGGGGCATGGATCCATGGAGCATCACCGTGACAATCCCAGCTTGGACACAGCATCAGGGATGGGTTGGATTGGAAGGGATCTTAAAGCTCATCCCGTTCCACTCCCTGCCACAGATCTTAAAGGCCAACCCTGTTCCACCTTCCCTTATCCCAGGTTGCTCCAAGTGCCATCCAGTCTGGCCTTGGACATTTCCAGGGATGGGGCAGCCACAGCTTCTCCTCATCCTCATTGCAAAATCCTTCTTCCTTCCACATGCTCATTCCGTCTCATTTTCATTCTGGGATAAGCTTTTGCCAACTTCTTTTTTTTTTTTAAATTTTTTTTTTCCCCTGAAAAAGAGATTCGGCTGAATCCAAACATTTGTTGCAGTTTTGCTGGGTCTGCTCAATTATTCTGCACTTCTTAAAAAGACAAAATATGCCAATGTGGAAAGTGGGTCAGGTTTGAGATGAGTGGCAGTTACAGCGACTGAAACACAGCTGAGCTGTTCCAGCAGCTCTGTCCGATTCTCTCCTTGAGATCCCAACGCTCTCCTTGAGATCCTGCAGCTGGCACAAACTTGCTCCAAACCTATCCCGAGCTCCATTGCCTGTGCAACTTTAGGAAATATCTTCCTTTGATCTTTAATAATGACCCTGTGATGGTGTCTTCTGTGGTGAATGGGCTGGAGAGGAGCAGGAGAAGGTGAGCAGAAACCTTCCCTAACCCTTCCCTAACCCTTCCCTAACCCTTCCCTAACCCTTCCCTAACCCTTCCCTAAACCTTCCCTAACCCTTCCCTAAACCTTCCCTAACCCTTCCCTAATCCTTTCACTAGCCAAGGTTCTTTACCAGCTGGAAAATGGCTCAGGCACCACGTGAGGAGTTGGACCAAGTTCTGTGATGAGGGGCAGTGAACCAGCCGATGAGAGGGAATTGTTCATGGCCCCACACATTTCCCAAATGTTCCTGGGACTCTGTGCTTTTCCCCATGGCGGTGTCCAGCTGGTCATCCCTCTCCACCAGGTGATATCCCATCCCTCGGCAGCATCTTGTATAATCCCAGGACATTTGGGCTGGAAAGGACCTTAAAGCCCATCCAGTGCCACCCCCTGCCGTGGACAGGGACACCTTCCACTATCCCAGGTTGCTCCAAAGCCCCAACCTGGCCTTGGGCACTTCCAGGGATGGGCAGCTGGAGGTTTTTTTGGCCACCCTGTGCCAGAGCCTCACCACCCTCATGGTAAAAGCTCCTTCCCAATATTTAATTTAAACTGACTCTCCTTTGGGTTGATATCTGGGCACTAAGAGGTTCCTGTGCCAGCTGCTCCATGAGCACCCAACCCCTGAGTCCATCCCTACCTCTCCAAGGGACCAGAGCCCCTTGTGCTCCTGCAGAGGGCCCTGAGGACAAAACCAGGTGTGTGTGACTGCAGCAGGGTCACCGAGATGCCTCAAGAGCCCCATCCTGGTAGAGCCCCATGCTCCGTCCCTGTCTCACCTTCTCCCCAGGGATCCCACTCAGCTCCCAGAACTTCTGCACTGTTTTAAATTGGGCTCTTCAGACCTCCAGGGCAGGAAAAGCAGGAGGAGGCAAGCAGGGACTTGAGTGGCTGATTTAATTCCCCATTCCCATTGGAATCAGTTTTATTGGAGGTTGGAACAGATAACTTCAGCATGGAACTACAGCCTGTGCTAGGGCTGTGCTCCGGAGGCAGCAGGAGTTTCACCCTGATCACTTTTACTCATTGCCAGCATCTCCAAATCCCTCTAAATTCCCCTTGTCTCTCTCCTTGATTTCCCCCTAGTCCTGCATGCTGAAGCCTGCAGAATCCCTGCCTTCCCTTTCCATGAAGCTTTTAACACTCCCTGCATTTCCTCACAATGCCACAGATCCCATTACAGCTCCTTAAATATTAATTTTTATTGATTCTATGCACGGACATAAAAATCAACCCCCATAAAAACACCGGACATATATTGACATACATATTGATATCTAGCAAGTGGTTCCCGGAGCTGGAGGCTACTGGAAGTTGGTTACTGGGATCCCAGGGAATGGAGGAATCCTTCCCAGTGGAAGGGAGGCCAAAGGCAGAGCAGTTCCATCAGCAAGAGCTCGGGAAGCAAAGGGACTTTCCTCAAGGCATTCCAGAGGAAAAGGACTAGAGGAGCTGCTGCACTGGATTGAATCTGAGGTGATAGAGGGGCATGGCACCAGGAAGGAAGGAATTTCCAGGGTTTCTGTGGGATGGAGACTTTGCTCCCACATGGCCTGACAGCAGCCCCATGCCAGGCATGCAGGGAGCATCCCATCCTCCCTCGGATCCTTCAGGAGAGACGGATTTCCCGGGGAAAGGGGCTGGTTGCCTCAGGGATTATGGAGTTGTTGGGCTCTGTGTCGCAGTCACGGCAGCAAAGCGGAGCTGAGCAGCCAAATGGCTTCGTTAATCCTCTGCCTTTGATTTCCAGCACCGCCCGTTTGCAAACACAGCTTTAATCTCCATCCAGAGAGCTCCACCAAGGACACCGGGAAACGAGGATGTTCAAACAGAGGGAAGCCGAGGATGACCCCGGTGAGGGCCTTTGAAGAGGCCCTGGGTGTCCTCAGCCAGCCCTGCCCCCTCCCAGCTGCTGGGTGACCATGTGCAGGTGTCACTCAGCTCTGGGAAAACTCATCCCCATTTTCTTTATCTGGAGAAAATAACCTGCCCTGGCTCCAAGCTGCTCTCAAAAAGTGTCAGTGTCACCTGCCACAGGGCAAAGCTTCACATGGGGACCTTGCAAAGGCGATGAACCTGGTGCTTGGATTTATATTGGAATGAGAGGGGACATGAGGAAGCCACAGGATCCTTGCTGGGACATTCAAAGTGAATCCAGGAGGGACTGGAAGCCAAATTTTCTCTGGCTATCAGTTTTCTACTGCATGAGCTCCATCCAAGCCCTCTGTGCATCATGCCTGTGCAAAGGGGCTGGGTTTTAAAACTAAAAGAGGGAAGATTTTAGTTAAATATTAGGAGGAAATTCCTCCCTGGGAGGGTGGTGAGGCCCTGGCACAGGTTGTCCAGAGAAGCTGTGGCTGCCCCATCCTTGGCAGCATCCAAGGCAAGGTATGGAACAAGATGAGCTTTAAGGTCCCTTCCATCCCAAACCATTCTGGGATTCTGTGATTTTTTGGGAAGAGAATGGCATGTGGGGAGCTTGGAAGAACTGTGGCACTTGGGGACACGGCTGTGCCTGCTGTGGCAGCAGGTCCTTTGGCACTGTTGTGGGGCTCCACAGAGCTGCAGCAGCATTGATGGCTCTGTTTCATGGCTCTGCTGAGTGTCAGGAGGGAGGAGAGAGGCAGCAGCTTGATTTTCCTGAGAATGATCCATTTAGAGAGTGATGGCTCAGCCAATCCTTTGGGAAAAGCCCGGGGGGCCAACGTGCAGCCACAAGTGTTATTGAGACTTTCAGCTCCAACACCAGCTCCCATCCATCATGTCTGCCTGACCTTCCCGGTGCCCCTCCTCCTCCCACAAATATTCCCAGAGCAAACTCCACTGACCCTCCAAAGGTCCCTGTTCACCTATTGCCTGACACACTCCAGGTTTGTCCTCTGGCGTTGGAAGGGTGTTACGACCCGTTCAAAGTGAACTAAGTTCGTATTTAGTTTCTTAGAGTACAAAGGAGGCCAAAAATGCTGTTTAACCAAAATCAGTATACTTTATTCAATATCAATGTACCCACCAAAGCTGATATACTTTATTCAATGTACCCACCAAAAATGATATGCAATAACAAGAGAAAGAAATGGGAGAGAGAGAACTATATAGATAAAAGCAAAAGAGAAAAGAGAGATAGGACAGATAGGATATAATTACCACAGAGAGAGACGAAGTCCTCGCAGCAATCCAATAGGTCTGCCTTCACAAATCCTCGTAGCGCGCAGCTAATAGATTTGTCTTCGCAGAACCCTCGTGGAGCTGATAGATCTTCGCCTTCATAGAGAGAGACAAAGTCCTCGCAGCAATCCAATAGGTCCGCCTTCGCAAATCCTCGTAGCGCGCCGCTAATAGATTTGTCTTTGCAGAACCCTCGTGGAGCTGATAGATCTTCGTCTTCTGTGGGGAGGTCCTCAAAAGGGGTCTCTTCTGAGGCAGAATATATAGTTCTCCAGAGTGGGGGGAGAAGTCTCGTGAGTCTAGGCCCAATGCACAAGGAGAGGGGGGAGAAGTCCCGTGATGGAGTCCAGGCCCATGCACAATGCGAGGGAGGGGGAGAACAGGGCAAGCTGTCCTGCTACACCTCAGGCACAGGTGGTACAGAATGCAGGGGCAGTGTAGCGTGCTGCGACTACCATTGTTTCAGCAGGATGTATGTCCGGGAACTCTGTTCCCAAGCAAACACATCTAGCCAGGAATGGCAATTCTGGTAGCAGTTACATCAGCTCTTGAGGTTTCCCTCTTGTTCCCCCCCCAAAGTCTCCACGACGAAAAACGTGAGACAAAATTGAGGGTCTTCGGGCCGACTCTCACAAAGGGTTAAATCCTGCCTGCCCCGAGGCCACGATTCACTTGATAATGTCATCAGCTGGTGGCAGTGTTAATGAAGGGATCAGGTGCAGGAGGCAGCTGCATTACTCTGGAGACAGATGAGTTGTGTCCAGAAGAGCCAGAACTGGATACGTGGAATGATTGCACCAGGGATGTCCTTCCTTCCCCCACTAAAGCATCAGCTGCCTCTCCCCGGAGAATACCTTCTTCCCTCTTGTTCCATGAACCTCTCCCCTTCCTCCTCCACCTCCTCCTCTGTGCCACATGGGATTGTGTCCCTCCAGGCTGCTGCTCTCGCCATCCAGGGAAATGCAGCATCCCTGGATGGTCCCTATGGCACAGAAGTGACAGCAGTGCTAACCCAGTGCCACCATCCTGCTGTCCCAAGTACTCCCTTCATCCATCCTGCTGTCCCACACCAGTGCCATCCCCTGTCCCCCACCTGTGCCATCCCCTGTCCCCCTCCTGTGCCATGCCTGCCACTCTCCTGCTTGTTTAACACACTGGGATTTTTTTTTCAATATGTATTTAAATCCCTGCATCTCTCTAGGAGATGAAGGCTCCATCCTCAGCTTCTCCCTCCCAGTATCCCAATGCTCCCAGACAAGCAGGGAGTGCTGGGCTGGGGAACTCACTGCTGGGACCTGTTGGTGTCCCCTCTCTGAACACTGGACAAAGTCACCGTGTGCTTTTTCCATCCAGCTCTGCTCATCCAGGTGGGAGGTTTGTGTGGATGGTGGTGACTTGGGACACTCCCCTGGGAGCTGAGCAGGGCTGAGTTCCTGGGACAGAAAGCGAGCTCTGGGCAGGGGAAGCAGGAGAGGAGGCAGGAGCAGCTCTCGCTCCCTTGGCAGCATCCTGCCCATCTCTATCTGGTGTTCCAGAGCCACCTGAAAACCTTCTCATCCCTGGAAGTGTCCAAGGACAGTGGAAGCTGTCCCTTGCCATGGCAGGGGGTCCTTTCCAACTCAAACCATTCCCTGATTCTGTAATTGCATGATTCCATGAAAAGCCCAGGAACACTGAATGAGAGGTGACCCTGGTGCTGTCCCAGGGTCTGAGGCTGTGACAGGGACCCCCTCAAACCTCCTGCAGAGACCTCCCAGAATCGCTGCCAGGGGCCCCACTCCATCAGCTGGAGAGCAGGGAGAGAACAGCAGCAGAAGTGGTTTCCCAGTTGGAATTGGAGCAGGCTGGATGAGTCCCAGCAGAAAGCCCTGAGGAGCCCTTGGAGGCTGGGGAGGGAGAAGCGCAGGCAGGAGAGGCTCTTGTGCAAAGCACGGATTTAAATAAACAAGCAGCAGGCAAAGGGTGGGATTGGAGAGCCCCTTCAGTTGAGGTTTCCATGAGTGCTTCCACGGGTACACAAACCAGGCCAGCACAAGGAGTTTGTCCCAATATTCCTTGTTCTGCACTTTCCCAATAAACATCTCATGCTGAGACCCTTCAGTGGTCTGGGTTCAGCGGGGACAGCAGGGACTTCTCTCCTGGTGTTGTTACTGTTTGTGTTCTGCTGGAGCCGGGAGAGCTCTGATGGATTATCCAAGGAAAAAGAAGCTTTTCCAAAGAGACATTTAGAGACCCAAAGACCGTGGCCTCACCATTTCTCCTGCTCTCTCCACCCTTGGCTGTGCCTCCTGCATCCCTTGGGATCTGCAGGCAGAGAACACAGCAGCTTCCTCTCCCTCCTGTCCCTGTGCACCATTAGGGCTTCACCCAGTTCCCCGCTCTGATTTGGGGACCCATTTTCCAGTCCTGTTCCTTATCTTCTCGTGCTATCCTCCATCCCTGGGTTTGGGGAATGTTTTCCTGCTCTGGGGATCCCGAGGAGCCTTGGTGAGACAGAGGGTTGGAGTGGGGGGCAGGAATGGAGCAGCCAAGCCCGGGAAGTGCTTCCCCTTGGAGCCAGGCTGCCCTGGCAGCCAACCTCGAGTCATTGCAGCTCCCTGGCTCTTCTCACCCTGTCAGTTACTAAAGATGTCCCCCAGTTCCACCAACACAAAGAGTTTTTGCTCAGGGAGTAGGACAGATGGGTTTTAAGTGAGCTGCTGCTCCCCAGACACATTCCCTGCCCAAGAACATCTTATTCCTATCATCCTTTCACCACCCTTTTCCCCCCATCTTCCCCCTTCCCGACTTGGTTACAAACCAACTTGGAAATCTCAAGCTCCCAGCCAGCCCCTAATTTTTAATTAATGTTCTCCTCTCTCCCCCGAAGACCTGCCGGGCTTTGCCGACACTCTCAGCATCCCAAAGAGCCTCGAGGAGCAGCTGGAGCCTCCGCGGTGAGGGGGCCGTGCCCACCTCCCCTGGTTCCCACACTCCCAACACCTCCGGATCGTTCCCGGCTCCCGGTTTGCGTTTCCCCCGCACCGCCGGCTTCTCCGGGCTCGGCTCTCAGACAGCTGTGATGGATCAGTGACAAGCTGCCTTTGTGTTCTCCTCTTGCACAACAATAGATACTCCTGTCTGTTTATACAAGTTTGAATTTGTCCCTATAAATACGGGGTGGAAGAAACAGTAGACTATAGATTGCACCCTGACAGCTGAAAGATTAAGGGAATCCATTATGCAAACCAACTGCCTGGAAATCTTATGCAGAACATACACCTGAAAGCCATTACTGCTGTCCTGTCATGCTGCTTTATCTCTTTATTTAGGACCCTTTTTGTTTGGTTGAGGGGTTGCTGGTTTTATTCTGCTTTTTTTTTCTCCCCTCTAATAATGTAAACTTGTTCTGGAGTAACAGAGGAGCCCTTGATGAAGTATCTAAGTATTTTCTGCTGAAGAATTTATGAACTCGGAGCCAGCACTGTCCTTGCCAGATCCCATGGAGTAGGAGGGGAGGGGGCACTCGCCTGTCTCAGGGTTTGTGCAGTGAATGGCCTTGGCTCGGGTTTCTCTGCACTGAACTGTTTGCTTTGCTCTCATGGGCGGCTCTGCCTCACTTCAATCTCTGGCTGCACTTAACCTTTTTTCACCTGAATTCTCTCTCCCTCCCTCCCTCCCTCCCTCCCTCCCTCCCTCCCTCCCCACCTGTCCCGCCAGCTCCCTGCTTTCCAAAGCCCACCCTTCAAGTTCACGAGTGCAGCAGTCGCTCAGCTCTGCCGGAGCCGGGCGGGATCCTGGCTCTGATACTGTTGAAGTATTTTTTTTTTTTTTTTTCTGCCGGTCTATTCAGGAATGCACACAATGCCCGTCTCCATAGTGCCCGTGCAAGCTCCTTGTCTCCACCAGCACCACGCCTGCTCCTCTCCGGCCTCCCTCCCCTCCCTGCTCAGCGCTGGGGAGGGGTCTGGGAGCTCTTTCTGCACCTTGCTGGGAGCCAAAATTAGGGAAGGGAAAAGCAGAGAGGTGCAGCTCTTCTGAAGTGAAAGTCACTTCAGACTGACAGAGAGCTTAGAGAGGAGGTAGGGAAGGAATTCTGCCCCGGGAGGGAGGCGCCTCAGGTTTCCCAGAGAAGCTGTGGCTGCCCCATCTCTGGAAGTGTCCAAGGCCAGGCTGGACGAGGCCTGGAGTAACCTGGGACAGTGGAAGGTGTCCCTGTCCGTGACAGGGGGTGGGACGGGATGGGCTTTAAGGTGCTTTCCAACCCAAACCATTCCAGGATTCCATTCTGAGCCTGAGGGGCGCTGGGAGCACTGGGCACACAGAGCCTCTCCCGCTCCCACCCAACACGAGAGGTGCAGCTGCAGGAGTGTGAACAAATCACCGGTTGGCTTTTGGAAGCTCTTTGCCTGGGAAAACAGAGGTTGAACGCTGCCCCTTTCCCCTTTTTCCTCATCTTGCTTCCCCCCTCGCAAGGCGGGCGAGGCAGAGCCTCTCCAGCAGCGCCGCAGCACTGCTGAGGTGACCTTGCAGCTATCAAATTATTTCTGCCCGATCTTCTCAGGGGGTGACATTGAGAGTCCAGTTCCTTCCACTGCCATCCCCCGTAGCTGTGTCCTTCGTCTGAAATCCCAGGATGGGGCAGTGCTGGGGAAGCATTCCACAACCGCAGCGGTGCCGAGCAGGCTCCCCCTGGGCGGGAGGGTGCCCCCCCTGCGGCAGAGCCCCCGCTCCGCGCCGATGGTGAGTGATTAATGCCGTCCCCAGGCAGGAATAAAGTTTCAGGAGCTGCCATTGTCAGGGGAACAGGAGCGGCTCCCATCCCGCCGGACAGATAATAACCCTGGCAACGGCGGATACACCAGGAAAGGGCCGGGAGGGTTTGGTGGGAGATGGGACACGGGGGGGGGGGGAGATCCCATTCAAGCCCATCCCTGGGTGTCACTGAGATGTGAAGGATTTGAAAAGAGGGTTTCAAAGTTAAAGCAGCTGCAAATGAGATGGGGAATTTCCGTTCCTCTCTCCCTCTAAGTTTGTCCAAATTCCCATTCAATGCTGCTGGGCTGGATCCTGTCTCAGCATGGATCATGCCCGCTGGGACTCCTGAGTTGGGAGAGAGATGTTCCTCAGCAGCTGGGAGCAATCAGAAAGGAGTTTAGGGATGGAAAGGCAGGAATGAAGGAAGGGAGGATACAAGTGAAGCAGCTACAATTGTGGAAAATCCTGGATTAATCCACAAAAGAAAACCCACTGGTTTCAGGAGGCTCTGGGATGCTGGAAGGATCCCTGTCCCTGCTCCGTGGCTCTGCAAAAGCACAGGGAATGTCCTGGAGCTCCTCTGCCAAGTGCTGTGGGGAACTTTAGGCAGGGAAGAGCCTGGATGAACAGCTGTGGATGCACCATCAATGGCTTCTGCTTGAAAGTTGTCTCTGGGTCTTCCACCAATGGATGGATGTGTTGGAAGGTGCTTGGACATCTTTGGTGAACTTTGGGAACAGCTCCGAGTGGACATCCACTGACCATCAGTGGGCCAAGGCTTCTCCTGGAAGTGTCCATGGGTTTTTAGGAAGTGATGAGTGTGAAGGCACGGATGCTGTTTGGGGTTTGCTGGGGAGATCCGGGAGAAGCTCAGCCTCACAGCTAGGATCTCCAGCATGGAAATGTTCCAGGGAAGACTCTATGGTAGTCCTTCCTCCAGACCAACCATCAGCTGCCCTGGAAGGTGTTTTCCACCTGGGAGAAGACAGAAAGGGCTGGAGATGGAAAGATGAGTCCCGTGCTGCCAGAGGACTCCCCTATAAATCCAATTGTGCCAAAGAGGGCTCCATTCAGGCTCGTTTGGGCTGTGCTGGGGGGAAATGGAAGAGGTCGGGAGAGCCAGGGTTGCCAGGCAACCATCCCTGTATATTGGGAAGATAAATCCCACAATAATGGAAAGAAGGGATCCTTTCCTCGCCCGTTGTTTGTTTCTCTCTTCCTCCGTGGTTCGACACTCTCAGATCCCCGCTGCAGCTCCGGGGAACAGCGTGACCTTTTCATGCTCCAGAGGACCAAGAGGTTTATCCTTGGTGATGAAAACTGGGATTTTTGGATCTGCTGGGGCAGAGGGCTGGCGGAGACAGGCACGCCTGGTTTTGGGAGGAAAAATGATTGTGGGAAAAGCCAATTCCTTATCTCCGGACACATCCCACTCGTGTACCACTTGCTTTTGGCAAACATTTCGGTGTTTGCTCTCTCCCTGTCTCCAAGGAAGCGTTTTGTGGTCCCTGCTCTGAACTGGGGGGCTGGGGTTGGTGCTGGGCTTTGCCTGGATTGAGGTTGCTCCGTCAGCACCAGGTGACTGATTCCATCCCTCTGATCCCATCACTCGTGATTCCAGCTCAAACACAGCTGGAGCGCCGAGCACCCTCAGCGAGCTGTTTGCAATCAGCCAAGAAAAAAGCCGGCAGACAAGTCTCCCGCTCCGGGTGTTTAAACACTTCCCAACAACAAGAAAAGCTGGAGGAAATTGCGATGATGAGAGCGACCAGAATTGGAGGCTTAATTTATCCCATCTATCATTTTCCCTGACTTGCTCAGCCAGCTCGATTTTCCATCAGTGCTTTTCAGGGATGCAACTGGGACGAGGAGGAGGAGAAGAAGAGACAAAGTAGGATGAGAATCCAGCTTGGGGAGCATTCGCTGAGCACTCTCAGATCCCACACTGCCACTCTGCTGTGGCAGTGCCCATCGTCCTGGCCTGGACTGGCAGCATTCCCTGCTCCCAGGAAACCTCCATCCCTGGGAATGGTGATGTTTGCTCAAAGGTTAGACTCAATCTTGGAGGTGTTTTCCAACATTAATGATTCTGTGGTGAGGAAAACCCCAAAGAGTGTTGGTTCCTCTTCCCCCCCACTGCTCTCCCCACCCACCAGGCAGAGGAACCAGGCCCAAGCCATGGAATTCCTGGTGCTGATCCTGGGAATCCTGCCATCCCTGGGAGCAGTGACCTTTGCTAAAAGTCTGGACTTGATCTTGGAGGTGTTTTCCAACATTAATAATTCTGTGGAGAGGAAAACCCCAAAGGATGGTGGTTTCTAATCCCACCACCCCTCTCCCCATCCATCAGGCAGAGGATCCATCCCAAGGCTGGGCTGGAACCGTCGGATTCCGGAGCTGCTGCTTCCTGGCTCCGCTCGTTCTCGTCTGCAATTAGCTTGGAGCAGCATGGTAAATATTTCATACCTTAGAGCAAAGGTTGTTTAATTTTTCATTCTCTTAAAGCTGCTCATGAATGTTTTACGGAGCTGATCTCCTCGGCTGGAATGGGAACAGGAAAGCACAAGAGAGGTGTCCTGCAGCTCCAGGTTTGGGAGTGTATCCAGTGACCCCTCATCCATGGTGGATCTTAATTAAAGGTGCTGATGAGCCTGACTGGAGCGGGATGTTGAGCAAAGCATCTTTACAGAATCTGCTGCCATGTGAAAAAAATGCCTCCAATATCTCTCTCCAATCCTATTTATCACAGCAGGAATTAAATTGTCCTGTATTCCATGGACTCAGCAAGAGGACAAACCCCCAGCTCATGTGTCACGGCACTTTTTGCTCTGGGTTTTTTGGGAACTCACTTCAAGTTCTACTTTTGCTGGGATCTGCCAAAAATGCCACTTCCTGAAGCCATTGCTTCTTCTCACTGTCATGTGGAAAGTGGCCCTGCCCATGAAGGGGCTTGTAACCAGATCTCTTCCAACCCAAACTATTCCAAGATTCTGAGTTTCTGGGAGAATGTCTTGGTTTGGGAAGACGGGTGTCTGCCAGGGAAAGCTGGAGCTTCCCTTGGAAGGGAGAATGTAAACCCCCTCCCTCCAAATTATTATAATTTTGCAATTAAGGGCTTTCAGGCAAAGCTATGGGAATAGGAATAACAGTTCTTTACTAGGAATATTAAAAATAAAATGTAGTAGTACAAAAAACCAAGAAAACAAATGAAAATCCTAGAAATACTGACAGAGTCAGAATACGACCTGACACCCTGTTGTTCAGGGTGTTGGAAGCAGTCCAAATAAATCCTCCTGGAGTAACAGATGCGGTTCTGTTGGAGTAGAGATGATCCTGTAGAAGGGTCCGGTGGTGGCGAGATTTGTCCAGTCTTCCTCTGAGAAAACCAGTGGGAAAACAGGCTGCTTTGGTGTTCTGAATCTCAGGTTTTATCCAGGTAGGAATGCTTGGCTCCTCCCACTGGGTGGAGGATCTCACAATGGGATGATGTAATTTCATCAGTCATGTGGTGAGCCTTAATGGCCCATTGACAGCAGATATCCCCCGGAGGGAGGATGGAAGAGATAAGAAACATTGTTCCACCTGGTTTAAACAAGTGGCCCATTAACAGAAAGACACCTTCCCCCTCCTCCCCCCCGGAGTTATGAGATAAAGAAAAACACCTCTTCAAATGGTTTCAACAGATTGGGAATACAATACATGCTTTTGGTTACATCTTGCATTGCAACCCAAGACAGATGACCACCTTGTTTCTTCTCCTTTTCTCTTTCTCCAGGAAAAGAAAGCCGAGAGCCACTCTGCTTGTGACATTTGCCACCCAGGCTTTTCATTCCGGATACCACGGAATTCCCCAGATTCAGATCCTTGCCTGCCTCCCTGCAGGATAAGATGAGGGTGAAGTGGGTTGGATGAATCCAAATTAAGTATTCAGGAAAGGATTTAGGAATTTAATCCCAGCTGGGAACTCAAGCATGCAGGATGTGCTCCCTCAGCTGCATTCCCTCCATCCCTGCTCCCGCTCCTTCCCTCTACCCACATCCTCTGGCACCTTAATAGGAATAGATTCCCAAAGCCTTTAGCATCCATGCATTGGATCAGCTCCTTCCACTTGTATTTTGCTGACCTATATTTATTGCACAACCAGGCTGAAATGCACAGAGTTCTGGCATGGAGCAGGTTTTTTGGAAGACTTCCCTGGAAAAAACTCCCCATTCCTTCTCCCTGCTTTTTCCTTCCTGAAGGTAGAAGCCCCATCCCTGGAAGTGCTCAGGGCCAGGTTGGATGGGGCTTGGAGCAACCTAGTCTGGTTGAAGGAGTTGGACCAGGTGGCCTTGAAAGGTCTCGTACAACCCAAATTATTCCGTGATTCCTTCCCCATGCCCTCAGCAGCTCTGGAAAGAGAAGGAATGCCACAGGTGTCCTCCCAACCTCTGCCTTTTCCCTGTGCTTCCCTGTCCTTGCTGAGCTGCCTTATCCAGCCTGATCCGGGGCACATCCCTCAATCCAGTGCTCTCTGCTGCAAACATTTGGAATTCCT
>OU383776.1:76640439-76673464 GCA_910950805.1 Acrocephalus scirpaceus scirpaceus
GGGAACAACTCAGGCTCTCCCAAGCACCTTCCCTTGGCTCCGAGCCCTTTCCATCCATGCACAGCTGAGCTTCCTTGTCCTGGAATCACGGACTGCTTTGGCTTGGGAGGAACCTTAAGGATCATCTCATTCCAACTCCCTGCTGTGGACAGGGAACAATTGTTCTCCAAGGAACCACCTTGTCCTCCCAAGGAAGGCGGCTGCATCCATCTCCCTTCGGAACAGGCTCCCCCCTGAGCTGTGCCTGTCCAGATCCTGGGATTTTCTCACTGCTGGGATGGGCTGGGTGTGGGGACACCACCATCATGGCAGGGGGACATGGGGCTGTCCCAGACAGAGCCCCCAGCACTGCCCATGTCCCCCTAAGCACAGGGGCTGCTCCAACTTTTCCAGAGCCCACAAAGCTCCAGGTCCAGCCTTGGACTTTTCCAGAACATGGAAAATCAGAGGGAGCCCTGCCTGCCTGCACACTGGGAACACTGGGAAATCTCCTGAAGCCTCCTCCCACTTCCCTGCCCTCCCACGGCTCCATCAGGAGAGCTCCTGCTCCATGGCCCTTTTCCAGAGGGACAGTTAATCCTGGCCTGACTCCTCGCAACGAGGACCAAAACCCACATGAAAGAGATTATTTTTCCAATTTCCTTCCCTGTCTGGCAGCCTGGAGAGCACATCTACTTGGAATGAAGCATCCTGGCATTTCACCTAACCCTGACTGCTGCTCTGCCTGGGATGGAGGCGGGAATGTGGCCTGGACCAGCACTACCCCTTCCAAATAAATGGGATATCAGGGCAGGCTGGGCTCTGAACTTGGGGCATCCACCCAAAGCCACATATTTTGGAGGGGTTTTTTTCTTAGCATCTTTTAGTAAACCAGGAATAAAAAGGATTTAGGAACTATTCCAGCGGAGCCCCCTCCAGAGCTGGCCCAGCCTGGCCCCTGCTGCATTGCTTTCATGCAGAGATCCCTCATATCCCTGGAAATCAGCTCATCCCCAGGTGCAGCCTGAGCATGAACTGGTTCCTGGCTTGCTGGGACAGCGGGGCTTAGGGGCAGCTGGGAGGTGCTGAGGGCCAGCAGCAGAATTTGCCTAAAAAAGGCAGAGAAAAGAGCCCGGGAGGAAGCTGCTCCCTGCAGTTTTATTTTCCCTTTCTTATTCCTTATTTACACAGGTTGTTCCAGCTCCTCTCTCATATTTTTACCCTTCGCAAATGGAAAAGAGCAGCAGAACGTTCCAAAGGCCTGACCCTGAGTGACTCCCTGCAAAATCCTCCTGAAAACACTCACCAGGTCTACCTCCAGTCAGTCAGCTCCTGGAAAAGCACTTTGCAGCCCAACACCTACACCCGGTGTTCCAAAGGTTTTTTCATGCCTTTGGAGGCCAGCAGTCCTACGGAATGTCCTGCTCAGTCCCACGGAATGTCCCCTTCTGTCCCACTTAATGTCCCATTCTCAGGGGACTCGCGGAGTGTGGAGCTGAGGCCCCGAGCAGAGCCGTGCTGTGCCTGGAGGCTCCAGGTGTGAAGGCACCTGGTTCCCAAGGTGCCCATTCCATAGGCTGGCGCTCCCCCTCTCCCCTCTGTCCAGATGGCTCCTGGCAGCAGCCTCTTGTCACATCCCCAGCTCTGGAATTGCTCCGTGCATCCTCTGCCTTCTGCTTTTGTCAAACGGATCATTGACCCCACTTTCCCTCATTGTCTTTGATTATCCAAGACAATCCCTTTCACTGCCTCGGAGAGTTCCCAGGGGGATCCCACCCCTTCCATGCATAAACCAACACAAACATCCGTGGCTTTCAGCAGCCTGGATCCAACCCCTGTGATGAATCATTCCTCTGTGTCCATGTCTCACTGAAGGACGGGGAGAGGGGAATGGTTGTGGGATTTGTCAGCTGTAGATTCAGGAAAACAGGGGGAAAAAAAAGCCCCTTGACTCAAACATTAGTTGGCAAATCAAATTATTCCCCACTTCATCTGTATTATTTAGGCTTAATTGTATTACTGGGGCTGTAATCCAGGGAAAACGCAATTATTGGAAGAGATTGCAAGGATGGCATTTTTGGGAGGGCAGGAAGGAAGGGCCTGGCTGGTGGGGGTGAGGAGGGGGCTGGGAGCTGCCTGCTGCCAGGATAAAGCCGCTGCAGCCCCTGCTCCTGCCGGGATTCCAGCTCAGATCCCAGCTGGGGCTGGGAGCTGCCTGGTGCCAGGATAGAGCCTCTGCAGCCCCTGCTCCTGCCGGGATTCCAGCTCAGATCCCAGCTGGGGCTGGGAGCTGCCTGGTGCCAGGATAAAGCCTCTGCAGCCCCTGCTCCTGCCGGGATTCCAGCTCAGATCCCAGCTGGGGCTGGGAGCTGCCTGGTGCCAGGATAAAGCCTCTGCAGCCCCTGCTCCTGCCGGGATTCCAGCTTGGATCCCAACTGAGGCTGCAGCTGCCGGGAGCTGGAGGCTGTCCCCAGATTTTATTGGATATTCCAGGTGATTCTGAGGCTGCCAAGGACCTGAGCAAGGATGGGCTTTGTTTTCCTCATCTATCAAATCCCACTCCCGTGCCAGGAATCATCCTGCTGTTTACAACATGCCAAGGATCAAGCGATGCGCTGGTGGCTCTTCCATGGGCAGTTATTGAACTTTCCATGGATTTTACCATCCTAAAGAGCCCCACAAAACCTCTGTCTGGGAATACTCCCCATTCCTTACCCTGCTGGTTCCTGCTCCTCCTTTAGGATCCCGAGGAACAACCCACCTGCCAAGGAACAATGGAAAAGAGCTCTGGCCCTGGGACACGATGTTTGTGACAGCACCTGCAAGAGGCTGCTGAAGTCAGAGGAGAATTTCCTGCTTGGAAGTTTAAAGACAAGAAAGAATAATTAAAGTCCCTTCTGCAATGTCATTAAATATAAATACAAATGGTGTTAATATCTCTGGGTACTACAGAGCATTCCCAAGCACCCTCTAATTGTCTAATTAAATCACTGAGGGCTGAGGTTAGTGACAGCAAAATCCTTAATGGGGCCTTGCTGGGACATTTAGAGAAGGCTCTGTGCAAGGGGGTTGTTTATCTAATTAATCCCCAAGGTCACAGCCCCAGCTCCTGAGCCAGGTAATGCAATTTAGGTCCCTTGCATTTTGTCAGGCTGGCTCAGCCCTACTTTACACCCGCTGGCTGTGCCGGGAGAGGGAAAGGATCCGGAGCATCCTCACGGAACAGGGACGTGCTCATCCTTGTCCAGGCTCTGCTGTCCTTCAGCGGGGTGCTCTGGGAGGGAACGGGGTGAGCAGCACTCGGGGATGTTGGGACAAAGGTCCTGAGCCTGAAAAGGGGCTGAGGAGTCACAGACCCCACTCAGGAATTGTCACCTCCTGCAGGGACAGAGCTCACTGTGCTGTAATGCTCTTTGTGGGATTGTGGGATCCATGGATGGATGGATGGATGGATGGATGGATGGATGAAGAATTCTGTCCTGCAGGACAATTGAGAGCAGGAGCAGAGATTCTCTCCCAGAATGAGCTGCAGAGGTCAAACACCCTCCCGCCCTCATCCCTCCCGGGGGCTGAGCAGAACCCCGGAGAGCACAGAACTGGGATGGGGCACCTGGGGAGCAGAAGGAGGAGGAGGAAGAGGAGGAGGAAAAGGAAGAGGAGAGGGAGAAGAAGGAGGAGGAGGAGAAGAAGAAAGAGGAGAGCCCCTCTCTGCCTCCCTCTCTGCAGGAAGGGAAAGGCTGGTCAGAGCTGCTGCCCTGGCTGCTCCAGGGGCGAGGGGACATTTAGGGACCATCCAGGGAACATCCCAAAGCAGCACCCTGCCCTGCTTTGCAACATCCCAGCTCCTGTGCTGCTGCTCCCCAAACCCCTGTGACCAGACGAGGGGAGGCTCTGATGCCGCTCATCCCAAATTCCAAAAAAAAAGAGGCAACCCTTCTTTTCTTTCCTTCCCTTTGAAATGATGATTCACCCCCCTACTTCCAGCGTTGGCGCAGCCAGCGCTGATGGCTTTGGATAGGAACGGGGCTCGGTCGGAATTCCTGGGCAGGCTGTCAAGTTGTCACAGCTCATCCATGTGCAGCCAGGGGCTGGTGCTCCATTGTCCACAAATCGGGACCAGATGTGGATGTCCTGACAGCCACGGGCTCCCGCTGCCGCCGGGAGAACGGAGCAGCCCAACGCCTCCAGCCGCGGCCGTGGCTCCCCCCCTTTCCCAATCCCTCCTCCCCATCCCGCTCCCACAATGGAATATGCAAAATGGGAACAACAACGGGCATGGGATGAATAAAGATGTGCAGCTGGGTAAATAATCACCCGTTCCCAGCACTGCCAGCCTTCACCCCCGGACTGTCCCCAAACTGGGCTGCCCCTGGAGAGGGGAAGGGGAAATCCTTCCCAAACATGCCCAAGGTAAAGGGCATTAATGGCAGGAAGGAGGATGGTTTGCATTGGATATTAGGAAGAAATCCTTCCCTGTGAGGGTGGGGAGGCCCTGGCACAGAGAAGCTGTGGCTGCCCCATTCCAGAAGTGTCCAAGGCCGGGTTGGACGGGGCTTGGAGCAACCTGGGATAGTGGGAGGTGTCCCTGCCCATGGCAGGGGAGTGGAAGGAGATGATCTTGAAGATCCCTTCCAACCCAAACCATCCTGGAAGTCTATAATTCTATCATTTCCAGTACACAGCACTAAATCCAAACTCATCCTAACCCTTCCTGAATCCTGGGCTTGACTGCAAGAGGAACAAACCAGTGCTGGTGGCCTCAATCCAGAAAAACCACTCCAGGCCCCTGCAGCCCTTCTAGGACATTTCTGTGACCAGTTCAGACCTCTGGCCCATCCAGCGCGAGCCACTGAGCCCAAATTCATCCCAATCCAAAAGGAACTCAGCCAATGCTTTTGAGAGCTGTGTCTTCATTTTCACGGTCAGGGGTGTGTAATTCCTTCTGACATTCCTGGGTTTTCTGCTTTCTTTCCATTTGCACCATTGGAAATGAGTGTTTGCCCCACCAAAATCTACAGCAATGTAAACACTCCGCTTGCAAGGAGAGGCCTGGCCTTGAAACACTTCCCCGGGATTCTGTACCGGGATGCAGAGAGCTGGGAGCAGATTTCCGCTGATATTTGTTGCTTTTCAAACAGAAGCAAATGTTTATAGCCAGGCTGTAAACCACACTAATGGGGGGCAGATCCGTTACAGGAGCTGTGTTTGGAGACAAAGGAAAAGGAGAAGCCCTGCCCTTGCTCGGAAGCCAAACTTGAAAGTTTGGCTCCCGCTTCCGATGCACTTCCCGAGCCTCGGCCACATCCCACACGTTTATAAAATTACCCATGGAGGGAGTCAGAACTGACAGAAATACACAGGCGCTGAGTCAGTTTTCAAAGGAATTTCATTTGTGTCCGCTCCCAAATTTATGGAATTTCACGCACTCGTGGATGGAGCTCCCGGCAGCTCCGAGTCCATTGCACACCTCTCCAACATTCAAGTTCAGGAATCACCTCCATGGAACAGGACACACATTTATTCCAGCCTCTCCCAAACAGGATCAGAATATGCAGGGAGATGGCAAAACCTCACTGAAATCCTCTGGATATCAGGATATGGACGCCATTCTCCATGGATTCTCTTCTTCATGGAAAGGGTGGTCAGGCATAGGAACAACCTAGGGAAGTTTGGAGTGCCCATCCTTGGAGGTGTCCCAGGAATGCCCGGACATGGCATTCCCTGCTCTGGTGGGGATCAGCCACAGATTGGACTCAGTGATCCTGGCCATCTTTTCCAGCCTGGATGAATCTGGGATCTGTGATCCTGGGAAGCACCAGCATCCCTTACACATCCCACTGGAGCCACGCATCACTAATTCCCGCTGTCTTCTCCAGCCCTTCCCTGACAAAGCGTTTCGGTGACCCAGGAATGTTATCTTAGCAAATCAAAAATGTAAACATTTAGGTTCAGGACTGGGCTGGCTGGATTTGGGAATGAGTTATGGTCGGAGCCCGGCAAGGAGGCTGAGTTTGGCTTGGCAGTTCCTCCTGTGCCTGGAACCTGCTTTTCAGGATTAAATACGATCCCTTGCAATCCATCCAAAATGTCAATTACCCCGAGTCTCTCAGGTTTGCAATTACAGAATGCAAGTCATGTTCAGCGTTTTATGAAACTGCTTTTCTTGGCAGGGCCCATCTCTCTCTTATTGTAAAAAATAACTTTCAAATCAAAGCATTAAATCAAGGCACAAACGCTGGGAAGGACGCGGGGCTGAGGCTGGAAAGTTCCAGCGCCGGAGCTGGAAGGGAGCTGAGCTGAGCTGGTTTCTGGTGCGGGAACGAGAGTGGCAAATCAGGGAGAAAGAATGTGGAACAGTCTCGGCTGAGGAACGCCTAATCCCACCATCATGGATTTAAATCCCACAATCGCCTCGTTAGAACCCCCCGCGGGGCCGGGGGAACGAGCCTGGAGAAAACACCTCTCCCATCCCGCTGGAATCCGAACAGTCCTGCCCCGGCTTGGGCTGGAGCTGCGGCGGCAGCAGCTGCAGGGAATTGCTTTCAGGCCCTTCCAAGCTTCAGGGCTCAGCTGCCAAAGGCGCTCTGACCCCTTTCTTCCTCCTCATCTGGAAGGTGGGGAGGGGAGCGCAGGGAATTTGGGAGCGCTGACCCCACCGTGGACTCGCAGCGCAGAGCCGGGACAGGGCCCTGTTTGCGAGAGGTTGGATCCCTGCAGGAGAGGGCAAGGTGTGCTCAGCAGGCAGCAAATGTTGGTGGGGACACTGCCTGTGCTGCAAAGAATGGGGAAACTCCCCTGGAAAACTTCCCTGGGATTTACATCTGTCCCTGAAAGGGTGAGCCGGCCTTCATGGGGATCTCCTTGCTGGGTGACTTCACTTCCCAGCCTTTCAAGTGACATCAACTCCTCCAAGGTCAGGGAGAGCCCTCGGCCCCGGATCCTGATGGAAGCTCTCATTCGTGTCACTCCCGCGCCAGCAGACCTGGTCCAACCTGTGCTCCGGGTGGCACCTGGGACGCGTCAGCCCCGGCCGCGTTAATGAGCGCAGGGATTAATGAGCTCAGGGACTAATGAGAGCAGGGACGCGACGCCCTCCCACCTGCCGGCAGCCCGCCCGCATTCCTGGCCGGGCAGGACATTCCCTCAGGTTTCGGGGCTTGGATGTTCCTCTCAGGCCGCTCACACCCCGCTGCCGTGCGCGGTTAAGCCGGGGAGGCTCCGTGCCGGCGCCCAGCGCCGCATCCCGGCCTCGGGATAAGCACTTTCTCATCTGTCTCCACGTTTATTTCTTCCTGACGAGGAGCTTTGGCATGGGATAGCGGGAGAGCTGTGAGATCCCGGGTTTGATGGATCCGGACTGGATTTGGATGCCAGAAGACCCTGGGCAGCGTCACTCTCTGAAATGCCAGCCGTGCTCCGGGCGCTGAACCTTTGAGCTTTCGGTGCAGGACACCAAGGTGCTGCCAGCATCCCACCATCCCAGTTTCCCAGTGCCCCTCCGATCCCAGTTCCGTAACACTTCCCAACACCAGCTTCATTTACCACAGGATAAGGAAAGGGAGAGCACATCTGGCAGAGGCACAGGGAGGCAGGAACCAGAAGCCGAAGGAGGACTGAAGTTGGCCAAGGAGCCTTAAAACTCCCAGCAGCCGGAGTCAGGAGCGCCATTCCCGCAGACCCTGCCGCCGGCTTGGGCCCCTTTTGGATGCTCTTCCCGGGATGCAGGTGCACGGTGTTAAGAGATCATTTCCTGCCTGCACCGCAGCTCCAGGGATGGATTTACCACTGGGCTCACTT
This sequence comes from Acrocephalus scirpaceus scirpaceus, assembly GCA_910950805.1. Classification (NCBI taxonomy): domain Eukaryota; kingdom Metazoa; phylum Chordata; class Aves; order Passeriformes; family Sylviidae; genus Acrocephalus; species Acrocephalus scirpaceus. Next base: position 76,648,216 of record OU383776.1, read on the forward strand.
CACCCTGCTTTGCTCTCTTCATCCCTTTTTTTTTTTTTTTTTTGACTTTCCTCGACTCCTCCTTTATTCCCTAAAAGCCCCTAAAACCCGGGCAGAGCTGCTGCAGCCCCGGGACCATCCCGTTCAGCGGGAAAAGCCAGCTGCTCTCCCAAAGCCATGGATCTCATCAAGGGAGGAGACAAATGGTTCAGAGAAGGGCTTTTGCAAGAGATAAGGAGCTGAGGGAATATTAGGAAATGCAAAAGGCAGAGCAAGGCGAAGGAGGGAGGGACACGCCAGAAAACAGGGATAATTCTCCCTGAAAAGGATTTAATTGGCAGTCACACCGAGGTGCTCAGCAGAACCAGCCTGCAGTGGGGAGCTCATTCCAGGCACACACAGGGACTGCTGGAGTTGCCAATGGAAGTGCAATTAGGCCCAAAGAAAACTCTCTCTAATTGCACAAGTGGAGGGAAAGGGAGAGATTTCCCCTCTGCTATGGCTCTCCTTTTTTTGTTTTTCCCTGGATGAGTGTGAATCCTTCACAAAATAGGTCCCTTGGACAACTTTGCTCACAAAATCAATGAACTCAAACATCAGCAGAGTCTTTGGCTGCCACTGGGCAGTGAATTCCTGCACTCACATGCTGGGACAGGGGAGGACATTGTTATTCCCAAAGAGAATTTGGAATATTATAAATTCAGTTTATATTTTTTATAAAATAAAATAATGATTAACCTGCATGTCAGGTGGATAAATTCAGTGCAGTCACACACCGGTCACAGACTCCAGCCACACACTCCAGGATTTCTTCCTTTCCTCGGGTTTAATTCCCTCCAGTTCTCCTGTTGGGAATCAGTTTCATTCCTCATTAGCCAGACATTTGGAATGCTCAGGCCAGGTCACTTGTCTGCAATAACGTCTCAGCATTGCAACAGCAGAGTGGTTTAACAGGAGGATCTGATGGAAAACAAGGAATAATGAATAGCAACAGATCCTATCTGATTTTATATCCCACTGCAGTTTAGGGCAGAGGTTAAAAACTGCATTAGGAAGGAGTAAATATATTCCATTTTTTCCAGTAAAACTCAGCTGAGCGCTCTCGTGTGTGCAGCAGTGCAGGAAGGGGTCATCCCCAATTCCTGTTCTTGCCAGGGAAACTCGTGTGATGCAGTCCCTGGGGGTTTTGACACATTGGTCTGTCCGTGTGCCATTCCCACCCTGGCAAAAACATTTCCCAACACTTCCTTTGGAGAAGAGGATGGGCCCAGGAGCTCATGGAGCCCTCCCTGCCTCCCTGAGCTCCAGGGAGCAGGGCCAGACCAGCCAACAATGAGGGAGAGGAGAGGATTGGTGCTCCATGACCTCTGGAATGTCACAGTCCTGTGGGCTCAGCCCCAATCAGCAAAGATTCAGGGCTTAGTGGCAAATGAGTTTTTCTCCCAGAAAAATCAAAATTTGGGATTTTCAAGCACCAAGAGGCATTTTTCCCACTTTGGATAGCAATTCTTCCACACAAGAATAATGGATTTAATACCAGAGTCTTTTGAGTTAGGAGGGACCTTAAGGCCCATCCACTCCCACCCCTGCCATGGGCAGGGACACCTCCCACTATCCCAGGTTTCTCCAAGCCCCGTCCAACCTGGCCTGGAACAACTCTAGGAATGGGCTAGCCAAGAAATCAGTGCTGGCACACGGTGACAGAGCGTTGGGAATCACTGCCACTCACCTGCCCTGGTGCCACCCCCCAGACCTGCACCCACTGTGGGGAAGGGCCCTGTGCCAAGGATGCCTGGATACTTTTCTCCTGATGTTACAAAATTTGGATGCAATTAAAACCAACCCCCCCAATCACCCAGAGCTGCACAAACTGAGGGCAGCGTCCACCTGATTCCCAAACATCTCCCTGCACACAGCTGCAAAGCCAGACCTGGAATTCCAAGGCTTTAGTTTTTAAATCTGGCTTTCTCCAGCTTCCAGTCAGAGCTTGCTGCAGCTGCAGGGCAGCAGTGGTGCCTTGTCCCCCTGGGGTCACAGCCCTGGAGTCTGGGGGGATGCTGGGAGAGCCTTTGGGACACGTTCCTACAGCACAGCCCAACTTCCAAACCAATGAACTCAGCTCCCATCCCTTTCCCAAAAGCTGCTCCCACTGAAATCCAGCCCCAAAACTGGGCAAGGCAGCGAGAAGAGTCCCCTCTGCTGTCACACGTCCTTCCTTGGCACTGCCACCAGCCCTTGGGCGCAGCCCAGCACCTCCTGGTGACACCAAGAGCTGCCACTGGCACCAGGTGCCCCTTCTCAGCCACTGCCCGAGGGAGATAATCGTGGCTGGAGTGGAAAACCTTCCAGCGGGATTTGGGGTTGTTTTCTGTACGCACGTTCCGGGTGTTTACACTGGGCTGAAGAGGGAGGATTAAACAGGGAGTTGTGGGATGCTCCTTAAGGATCTCATCTCCAAAAAGGTATTGAGACACTGAGAAGGGTTGAAGGGGAGGCTGTAACGATCCAGAGGCCGGAGAAATCCAGGCAGAATCGTTTCAAGAGCAGCATCTGCCTACTGCAAGCAAGCAGCAGCTAAACGGAGGGATGACAGCATCCGGCAAATAGCTGGAATCCATAAACACTGCGGGGCAGGGAGGCTGCTCACGGCACAGGGATCATGCGAATGGAACAAACCTCAGTGCGAGGTGGGTGAACTTCGTGGCAGTGAAATCAGGCCGAGATCCCATCTCCCCCAGGGAGAGCCGCAGGAGAGGGGATTTAGGGAGTTTGTCTTTGGGGCACGGTTTGGCCCTGGGAAGAGCCCTCTGGGCTTTGGAAAGGAGGTTGGGGGTCTGGGAGGGGGTTCAGGGGGTTCTGGGGTGCTCCAGATCTCCAGCTGGCAGTGGAGGAGGGGATGTGACTGAAGCTGTCACTTAAGGAGGTGGCATCAGGTGACACCATCACTGCACGGGCTGGAGGGGTGCTCTATTCCCACTGAAAATCCACAGAATTCCAGGATGGTTTGGGTCCAAAGGGATCTAAGAGCTCATCTTATTCTACCCCCTGCCACGGGCAGGACATCTTCCACTATTCCAGATTGCTCCCAGTCCTGTCCAGCCTGGCTTTGGACACTTCCAGGGATTCAGGGGCAGCCACAGCTTCTCTGGGCACCCTGTGCCTTATTTTAGCGCTTTCACAGTAAAAATCTCCCTGTAATTCCTTGGAAATCTCCGCTGCCAGGGCATGTCCCGCGTTTCTTTGCCTCTCGAATGCAAGGACGAAGTCAAACCTTGCGGGGAACCTTTGCTCCCGGCTGGGCATTCCCAACATCCCTGTCCCTTCCTGCTCCAGGGAAGTGAAGCCCGATGACAGCTTTTACTGCTCCTTTTTTTCTCCTGTCACCCAAACTTTCCTTTTATAAAAAGGTGTGAAAATCCCGATTATCGTCGCCTTTTCGGCCTGCTGAGGGCTTTGCTCCGAATTGTCCCCAGTTCCCTGGAAATGAAAGAGCGAAGGGCAGAGCCAGGGGCAGGAACGTGCCTGTCCTGGGAACCATCCCAGGGAATGGGCAGGAGGATCTGGAGGCCGAGGTGACTCTGTTCTTTCTCTCTTCCGCTGACTTTTTCCATTTTCAGCCCCCAAAATTTGAATAAATTACAAGTTCATAAAAAGTGGGAAAGGAAGACTTTGCACACTTGGATCAGAGAATTGCCACCACTTCCAGAGGTGATCAATGGAAATTCGCATTGGAAAAGCCGCCAATCCAACAGCAAATCCACCTGAGAGCATCACCCTGAGCCCCCACTGGGTTTTCCTTTGGCTTTGCAATCCCAAACTCTCCAAATCCCATTAAACGCAGACACCACTACCGAGACAGAGCCACTGATGGCACCGGGAAGGGATTTGGGGCCAATTCGACCCCAATTAAATAAATAGAGGGAAGGTAGAGTCATAACCAGGTCATAAAAAAGGCATCAAATGATTTTTTTTTTATTGTTGACTCTACCAGCAACCTCCTGTTCATCCCAGCACCAGCTCCGCTCCCTGATGGGGCAGGGATTGCTGGAGAGGGCCACAGCTGCTGTCTTTCACAGTTAATTGTGAAGATGAGTTAAGAATCAATCAGGTAAAGGAAGATCCGCGAAAACAATCACGGCCAGGAACTACGAAATTTGTCCCTTAGAAGAAGTTACAGCGGCTATTGGAACTTGTCAGAGACCCAACACACACAGCCCTGCACGCATCCACAGCTCCCAAAATGGGAATTTTCAGCTCGTTTTCTAAAATGTGCCTGCACAGGATGGATGAAACCGAAATTAGGGGATGTACAGGATGGATTAAATCAAAATCAGGCTGCACCCCCGGGAAGGCTCACGGGAGGCAGGAGAAAGATGCTCCTCAGCCCCTGCCCAGTGGGAGATGCTGGAGCAGGCAGCTCCTGCAGGGGAGGAGAGGGACCTTCCCCTCTGGGAGGTGACAATCCAGCTGTGCCACCCCTGGCCCTCCCCTCCCGCTGGCACAGGCACAGACCTGCAGGAAAGAGGATCTCTACCTCCAAAGGCTTTGGGGATACCCACACCCACTGCTTCCTTCAGGAGCAGTATCTGCAGGGATCCCAATGCTGGGGTACCATGGCCCAGGAGCTGTGTCCTCCCCATCCCATCCCATCCCATCCCATCCCACCCCACCCCATCCCATTCCCATCCCATCCCACCCCACCCCACCCCATCCCATCCCATCGATCCCATCCCATCCTGCCCCATCCCATCCCATCCCATCCCATCCCATCCCATCCCATCCCATCCCATCCCATCCCCTCCCATCCCATCCCATCCCATCCCATCCCATCCCATCCCATCCCATCCCATCCCATCCCGCTCCATCCCATCCCATCCCATCCCATCCCATCCCATCCCATCCCATCCCATCCCATCCCATCCCATCCCATCCCATCCCATCCCATCCCATCCCATCCCATCCCATCCCATCCCATCAATCCCATCCCGCTCCATCCCATCCCATCCATCCCATCCCACCCCATCCAATCCCATCCCATCCCATCCCATCCCATCCCATCCCACCCCATCCCATCCCCATCCCATCCCCATCCCATCCCATCCCATCCCACCCCATCCCATCCCCATCCCATCCCCATCCCATCCCATCCCACCCCATCCCATCCCCATCCCATCCCATCCCATAGATCCCATCCCATCCCATCCCATCCATCCCATCCCATCCCATCCCACCCCATCCAATCCCACCCCATCCCATTCCCATTCCCATCCCATCCCCAGGGAGGATACGCCTGCGGATCCTTCCCCAGCCGCTGCAGGCGTTGCCAGCTGGGCTGTGAAACTGCGCTCCCGCAGCCAAATCCAACCCAAATTTCCATCAGCAGCAGCAGCAGCAGGAGGGAGGGATCAGCCCCATCTCCCTGGCAGGCGCTGCTCGCCGAGATGGGATTGATAAGATCCCTGGGAGGCACGGGGAGCCCGCGTGCCAAACACAGCCAATTAATGTCAGCCCTTTCCCATGCCAACCAATTAAGCTGTGTGTACTTGTCACCAGCGCCGGGAAGGGGGTGGAGGGCACGGAGGAGGCGATTCCAGGGAAGCCTTGAAGATCTAAAAACCCTCCTTTAATTTATGGGCGGGAGGGGGAGGGCGCAGACACCCTGCTCCAACCCGAACGGGACTGATTAATGGCTCGGCTAATTTAGGAGCTGCTTGGCTCTGCTGACCTGGGGAGGCTCCATTTAACAGGAATCAGGCTGGCATGGGAAGCAGGGAGCAGCTGAACGATGTAAGAAGCAACAGATGGGCTCCGCGGTCGCCTTGCCAAGCACCAACACTGTTTTCTGAGCACTTGCTCTTAAACCTCCTCCAAAAGGGAAAAAAGTGATAATCAGAACCATAAAACCCATGTGGGCTGATCCAGGAACGGGGAAGGCGGCAGCTCCTCTGCCCAGCCAAGAGCTCCTGGGCTGGGAAACGATCCCAGAGGTGCTGAGCCACCTCCAGCCCTGCTTATCCCCATCCAACACGGCTCCAGGGGCTGGGGAAGGAGGAAAAACCTCTTCTGCCCCACCTGTGCCATGAAAAACCACGGGGTGTTGGGAGGGGGGGAAGCTGGGGAAACACTTGGAAATATTGGGGGGGATCCTGCAGCTTCAGCTTGGCCTGGATGGGGAAGACCCACAGGTCCTGGACATTCTCAGGCTCTGGGAAAGATCAAGATCGGCCACGCTTCAAGCTGCAGGGAGTGACTTTGGAAGCACTTGCAGAAGCAAGCGGAACAGAAGGGGGTTTTCCCAAAATCCAGCATTTCTGAGGGCAGATCACCCCAGCCAGCTGTGGCTTGGATTCCTTGGATGGCCAGGAGGCAGCAGTGGTGGCAAAGCACCCACCTGGCTGCGCGGGAGATTGAAGTCACAGAGCTGCCAGGGCTTTGCAGAAGGAGGAGGAGGATGGGGGAGACCTGCAGCAATCTGGGAGCAGATCCAGGTGGGATGGCTTGGAAATGCTTGGGAGTGATGGAAGAGTTGGGCTGTTTATCCCAGGGGTGAGCAGAGGCCCCAGGAAGGCACCGAACAGAGCGACCTGTCTGGGGCTGGAGTTTTTTAATAAAGAAACAGTAAAAAAAAAACAAATAACAGAGCAGCTCCTGCTTGCCAAGGGCTTTGGGAATCACACCTGGCACAGGAACACAGCACAGCTGAGCTCCTCAGAGCCAGAGCTTGGAGGAGAAAAAGGGATCGCTCTCTACACCCCATATGGGGTGGAGAGGAAAAAAATCCCTCAGACTAATAAAGTCTTGATTTTTTTTTTTCAGCTGCCTGCTTTCCCCCCAGGAGCAATATCTGCCTGCACAGTTCTCGTATGGTGGCTGTTTGCACCCAAATAAAAATGAGGAATCACCACGGACCCTCTCATCCCTGTTCTGTTTTATTTATGGGGAAATGTGCCCATGGAGCAGGAGATTGTCTGTAGTTGATGGTTTGCAAAGTTCTCCTGGCGCCCCACATGGCCTGAGAGCACAGCAGTGTCCAGAGGCAGGCCTCACACAGGGGTTTTCCACCTTTTCATATGGATGTCCTGGGATAGAACAGTTCCTAAGCACGTCCCTTTCAAAGGCTGCAGATTCCAAACTCTAAGCCAAGTCAAGAGTGGAAAAAGAAAAAAAAAAAATCCTTTTTCCCTGGATGTAATGGTCATAGCAGGATGTCCCTGAGCTCCTGGTGTGGCTGACACAGTGATCCTATGGCCCTGACAGATTTTGGAGATGGGATGGTTTGAGGGCTGCCAGGAAACACCAGAAACTCCTGGAGCTTCACAACCCCTTTGTCTCTGCTGGTGGATTGGCTGAGCCCCAGGAGCCTGTCCCTTCCCAGCCCAGACTCACAGATCATGGAATGATTGGATTGGGAAGGACCTTAAAGCTCCACCAATTCCACCCCTGCCCTGGGCAGGGACACCTTCCACTATCCCAGGCTGCTCCAAATCCTGTCCATCCTGACCTGGGACACTTCCAGGGACCCAGAGGCAGCCACAGCTTCTCTGGGAAAACCATTCCAAGGCCTCCCCACCCTCACAGGACAGAATTCCATCCCAATATCCCATCTAACCCTGCCCTGTGGCAGTGGGAAGCCATTCCCCATCCTGGCACTCCCCTCCCCTTAGTCTAAACACACCCTTGAGGCTCTTTGAAATCCACCCTTGGGATTTGCCTCTTCCCTGCACAAATCCCTGTCCTTTGGGCCCCCAAAGGCCCTGCCCCAGCTGGAGCTGCAGCATTTCAAAGGCCTGGAAAAAGTGAGGAGCAGCAGCTGGCACTGCTGGCTTTGCTAAAAGCAGGGAGGGCCTTTCCCTAATCCCAAAAGGGAGGGATGGCCAAAGCTCAGGGCTGCTGCTACCCTCCCTGGAAAAGGGCTTTGTCTGTGCTGGCTGCACGGGAGATAAGGATGCTGTGGAAAGGAGGGAGTGTTGGCCGGGAATGAGGAATGGGCTGCCCCTTCCTGCTCAGCTCCTAACTGATGAGGAGCAGCTCCTGGCAGAGACGCCCTCCCCAGGAATTGCACTCCCCCCTGGATTTATCCACAGAGTGCAGAGCACATCCCAGCACAGCCACACCTGTAACAGCAGGGAACAGCCAGAATCCATTCCCAACCCCCTGCCCTGGATTTCTGAGCTGTGAGTGGTGCCTGTTCCATCACCAAGGGCTTTTTAGGGCAGCCAGTGGCATTTCCCAGCACACAGGAGGCAGTTTATTACCAGTGATTTATTAAACTGCTCCAACTGTCAGCAGCCACTTGAAACATTCCCTTTCTTTTTTTTTTTTTTTCCCCTTCAGCTTTGCTAATGTCTTTATAAAGAGCTGGATAAATAGATTTCCAGCACTTCTGACTGCCACGGATCAAACCTCAATCGATATGGCCCAGATTAGGGATGAGGTGAGACCAAGCCTCCCCACCTCCCTCCAGCCCCAGCTGCAGAGGTGAATTGATGGGAATGCACTTCCAAGGAACAGATAAATACGTTTTTGCCTGCTCACAGCTGAGCTGGACCTGACAGTTCCCGATTTCTCTCCGCTGTGGCCTGTTCTGTGGGTGGGGGAGCTCCAGGTGATTGCTGCTCCTGCCAGACTTCTCTCCTGCATCCTTTGTGTTCATGGATAGACCCTCCTGGCTTAATAATCTACTGAATTCATGCAGTTCAGAGGCTTTCAGCTCCTGCCTGATGAATCCTTCCAGGACAAGACCCCTTTCTATCATTAGGTTTGATCAGTCTCAGCTCATCAACCTTAATTTATTTGCTGCAGAATCACCGTTTAAAGGCTTGCTGAGCTGAAATTAGTCCTGCTCCCTCCCCAAAGGGCCCAAGAGCTACTTCTGCCAGTGCCAGCACGCCCAGAGCCACCCATCCCAGCTCTCAGTCAAACAGCAGGAAGAATTTCTTCCTGAAAATGGTGGTCAGGCATTGGAAGGAGCTGCCCAGGGAGGTTTGGAGTGCCCATCCCTGTTGGTGTCCAAGGAACACCCGGATGTGGCACTCAGTGCTCTGGTGGGGATCAGTCAGGTTGGACTCGATCCTGGAGGGCTTTTCCAGCCTCAGGGATTCTGCATCACACACCTGCCACAAGCCAAAAGAGAATTGGAATTTTTTTCCCCCCTTTCCACATCAGAGGAACCCTTTTAAAAAATGTCCCACTGTCCCCTCCTCATGCTCTATTCTGTTCCCAGCTCCCCGTGAGCCCGGACAGAGCTGGCCCTGAGCTGCTGCAGCCCCTGGGTGCCCTCCCTTGGAGCTCTTCCCTCCATCCCTTCCTCCATCCCTCCTCCTGTCTGGGTAATTGATCTCCGAGTCGCAAACCAGATGCTCTGGCTGTGCCTCTCTCCTCATGCTCCGGCTCCCGCTGAAGTCCAGGGAGATCCTCTGGAAGAAGCCACTTTTAATTTGTAATCTGATTAAGCCATTAGAGGCGAATGGAGCAGTAAGTAACACAAATTGCCGATCGTTTCCATCAGCAAATCCCCCCAATTAATCCTGAGATTAACCCTGATTACACGCGGTAATGGTGATCAATGCACCCTAATGGGGGAAATCCGCCCACTCCGCTTTCTTCCACATCCCAGAGCGATCAATTTGGAATCAGGGTGATTTATCTGGCAGGATCGAGCGGGGCCAGCGGGGCTGGGGCACCGCCTGCATCTCCAGCCGCAATCCCAGGAGCCGCAGCTCATTCCCCCTTGGGAAAAGGCAAGCCAATCTGGGAAAAAAAAAAAAAAAAGAGCTGGATAGAGTGAAACAAAGAGCAGGGGAATGCAGAGGGCAGCAGGAATGGCAAATTCCATCTGCCTGCCGCACTCCCTCCCCTTTGAATCCTCCCAGTGATGCCCTAGAAAGCTCCTGTGAGGTGATCAGACCAAACAGCTCGGAGCAAGGCTGCACTTCTCAGGGATTCTTCCGTCAAAGGGAGGAAGTCAGGCTGGAGAAGAGCTGAAAAAAGGAAAAAAACCCCAGCCCTTTCCTACTTTGTGATCCGAGCCTCTGTTCTTCCCTTTGCTGCTAAAATGGGAAGTTACCCCAGGACCGAGCGTTTCCAAGGATCCCCAAGCACTCCACGAGCTTCAGAGCCGGGCTCAGCTTCCCCTCGGCCCTGTGTTATTTATAGAGCAGCTGAGACCCCGGCGATCGCTTCAAGGGGGATTCTGCCTTTGTAGGGACTAAGTCAGCACTAAGTCGGGAGCTCAAGGCTTGACCTTTGGAAGGCAGGGATGGATTCATCCCGCTCCGACCGCAGCCAGCTCCAGGCTGAGCTGCAGCAGTGCCTGGTGATAAAGCAGAGTGATTTATGGAGCCTTCTCTTCCAGAGCTGCTCCCTCTGCTCTGGGAACACCAAGGAGGAATGGAAAAACTGCTGGAAGATGGGCTGAGCTCCTGCCAGGGGCTCTGGCACCTCCCTGGGCTCCAGGACAGGAGAAGCCACACAAGTGACATCTCACAATGTCTCCAGTTCCCACACCCACATGTCCTGCATGTTCCTGTGCCATGGGAAAGGCCATTTGGGGAGCTGCAAGCTCCTCGTGCTTTGCCCAAACTCTGACCAGGAATATTTCCAGTGGATCCTTCCCAATATTCCCTTGAAGCTGTTTTCCTCTCCTCCCACCCCACATAGATCAGTCCCTGTGTCACTTTGTCCCCAGATCTGTATTTTGGCAGCAAGGTAATTATAGGATATATTCTGTATGGGAAAAGTGACATCACCCTGTCCTGCACGGACATGCCCTGTATTCTCCATAAATCCATGAGATCCTTTGGGATTTTTAATGGAGCTGTAGTACACAAACCAATCCCCCTCATTCCTGGCATGGGATCCTGCAGCTCCCCTGCCCTCGGGTGGGCACTCCTGGCCAGAGAGCTGAGCCACAGGGCTGCCACTCACTGGGACAGTCCTGCTCCAGCATCCCTCATCCAGGGAGGAGATTCCAGGCGGGTGTGCACTGCACATCCCAGACTGCAGGGAATGGTTTTCGCCCCCAAAAGTTGCCTCAGAGGTGCTTTGCAGGACACGTGTTTGGGGGTGACACGTGGAGGCCCCTTCCTTCAGCCACCCCCTCTCCCCAGCTCCCGCGGCTGCCCAAGGGGCTCACGGTTCCCTTTGATGTGCAGATGAATCAGCCCGGCCAGGAGAAGCCCCGTGGATTTATGAACTCCTCCTCTATGATGTCTTTCCAATCGTATCCCCCAGAAGAGCATTTGCTCTCCCCTTCCTCCCTGGCTCCTCCGAGCCAAGCATTCCTTTCTCCTCCTCCATCCCAGGCTTGGGGAGCATTGCTGCTCCCCCGGAGCAAAATTCCCTCTGCAAACCGGGCCACTTGTCATCCCCCTGCTCCATATTCCAGCAGGTTCGGTGTCTCCAGACATAGAAGGGAGCTCCGAGCCAGAGATGAAATCCTGCAATTCAATCTACTCCCAGCCCAAATCATGCCAGCTCTGCAATTCCAGAGCAGTTGAAAAGAAAGGGACAAATAACTGTGATGGAAACCACTCACTGGAGACTTCCAGGGGAAATTATACACCCGCGAGGGGAAAAAGGATCATTAAGAGGTGACGGGAGAAAACATTTGCATTGCAAGTCAAAGCAGCTGGAGGCCGGGGGAAGCTCTGTGGTCACTGCCCTCCCCAGTCCGATCCAATCAACTCCAGCACTTGGCAAACCCTCCCAGACAGGCCCTTGAGCTGTTTGACCCAGATTCCGCCCAACGCCGGAGTCAAGCTCTGCCCAGGAACAGAAGGGGAGCCTTGCAAAGGTCTCCCGAAGTTCATTCCTGCATTAAACCCCCACAAAATAATAAAATCGGTGTGTTTGTCTCCTCTTTAGCAGTCACCTCCACCTCTCCAGCTTCCCAGAGCTGCGCCAGGAGATTGCTGTGCTGGGCAAACAAGCGGAGATTAAAGGGAGTTTAGCGGGAACATCTCGATTTAGTCTCGGCTGAGCACGCCCGGGACGCGGTGGCACATTAAACATGGTGTCACATTAAACCTGGTGGCAGATTAAACCTGGTGGCACATTGAGCCTGGTGGCACATCCGAACCCTCACAAAGCAGAGGGAATGCAGGAGCTGGAAAAACAAAGGAGCGTTTATTTCAGTGCTAAACATCACACCAAAAATCCCTGTCCCTAAACACCGCTGGGGAAGGAAGGGAGAACGGGGGTTCTGCACCCCCACAGCGGGAGCAGCGGGAAGGGAAGGGAAGAGCCAGGAGCAGCTCCAGCAGGGAAAAGGGAACACGCTCCCCCAGCGAAGGCAAACCTTCACACCCGCCCCTCGTTTCCCTGCCAGAGCATTAGCAGAGCTCCTCAAAACCCCCGAGAGGAGTTTCAAGGAGTGATGAAAGAGGGGCCGAGACGGGCCGTCTTCCAGCCAGCTGGAGCCAGGACTGCTCATCAGGAATAACCGGCCTCTCCCGCATCCACACACAGGATGCGCTCCAAGCTCTCCCTGACATTTGTGTGTCAGCTTGAGCCAGCTGGGGCTGCAGCTCTGCCTTCCACTCCAGACTCGGGCTTTAAATCCAGGGCTGGAAGTTCGCAGAGCCGCCGGGGTCCATCCTCATCTGGCCACGGTGAGTCGGGAGCATCAGCAGCTCCACAAAGCTGGGCCAGCCTGGAAAAACCACTTCTCCCTGGTGGGCAAACACCAGGAGGGGAGGACAGCACTGCCCTGCGGTGACATTTGCACCCGGGTGCAACGAGGTGTCACTCAGCCCAGCCAGACCAAACCGCATCTCCTGGGCACCAAAATTACACAGGCAAGGAAATCCGACAAAATCCGTCTGCCCTTTTCAATATTTGGAGATAATTGACTCCTCCAGGCTGCGATATTACAAAAGAAAGCTGTTAGTGAAGCTGTTCAGCCCCAGGTCAGGCTGGGTGAGGGATTTCGCCAGCACCGGGGATGCTGAAAGGGCGAGGAGGACATTTCACATTTCCGTACATTCCCAGCTCCCGCGTAGGAAGATTACAGGGATACACGTGTAATGCAGCAGGTCAGAGGGAAGGCAGAGCAAGGGCAGGCTCACCGGCAGAGGAAAAACATCTCTGCTTCTCCATTGGTGCCACCTGAGCTGTATCCCAGCCTGAGCATCAACCAAAAAATCTGACTGCAGGGAAACCCGAAAAGAACAGGCTCAAAGCTCATCTTTCCCTAAAGCAAAGAAATCAGCCAGAGCTTCTCCAAAAGGCCCGAGTCACTCATCCAAGGGTCTCACACCGGCCCTGGTCTCCACACCTCACCTGCAGCCCTGAGGTGACCCAAAGCATTCCATGCCGCCCCTCCTCCCTGCCCTAAAATACAGGACGGGGGCTGGTCCAGACTCCCACCAGCAAATCCCAGCTGGGCCAGTTGAGTGCGACATTCCTGAGCCATCGGGGGGGGGGGGGGGGGGGCAATTCACACTTTCCCCTCCATTATCACCCCGAGCTCGGGCCTCACCTCCGAGGGTCGGCAGGGCAGGCAAAGGGCGACCTGGTTCTGCTCTGCAGTCCCCCCGGCTGGTCCAAGATCAACCTGCAAATCCCTAAAGGAACTTGTTCCCTGTGAGGATGGAGAGGCCCTGGCACTGGTGGTCCTGTGGCTGCCCCATCCCTGAAAGTGCCCAAGGCCAGGCTGGGCAGGGCTGGGAGCAATGTGGGATAGCAGAAGTGTCCATGGCAGGGGATAGATGATCCTTAAGGTCCCTTCCAACCCAAACCATTCCGGGATCTGCTGCCTGTGCTGCCTGCACGGGTCACCGGGGCAGTAAATATTTGTACAGGCCGGACAAGGAGAAAGCAAACAGAATTCCCTTATTTATGGGCCTTGGCAGCTTCTCGGCCTCAGCTCCCTGGTGTTTCCATCCTCTCTGCTCCCAGCTGGGGCTCCGTGCACCCACAGCTGCTCCACGGGGTGCTGGGGCTGCAGGCAGCCAGGAAGCAAAATGTTAGGACAGGAATGTGAGACCAGAGGTTGGGAGGATCAGAGGGACAGACAGAGGGAGAGTGTGAGAGTCAGGATGTGCAGGAGCAAATGGAGTGACCCCGACGGGTGTTTTTGCAGCCGTGTTTATTTTACCTGCAGGCAGAGGGAGGGAAGGTGATGGATCTGCTTCCCTGGCCATCCAGGGCCCTTCCCGGGCACTGCATGAAGGTTAAACACCATTCCCAAGCCCCCCCCTTTCAGCACGGGGGTGTCCAGGCCCTGAGGGGCTTCCAGGGAGCTCGGTGAGACATCCTGAATCCCAAACCCTTCCTGCAAGGATATGCTGTGCCTGCCAGGACACACACATGTCCTACCCCAGACCAAGATTCACTCCCTGCTGCTGCTGCCCCTGCCTCTGGCTCCTTCCTGGGAGAGGAACCCAGGATGAAGCCGGGATGTGGGAATGCTCCCAGGGTCTCCAGGTGGGAGGTCTGTGTCTCCTCCGGGAGGAACACCCGGAGCAGGGTGCTGTGGCTGCTCCAGAGACACAAACCATGAGCGTACCTGGAAGCAGCCGTGTGTCCGGGGCGTGCCTCATCTGCTTCCCATCATCCCCCCAGGCGGAGGGCAGGAGGCAGAGGGGAAGGAGCCCCGGGATCACTGACCCCTCTTCGTGCTGAGTGTCTGGCTTTAGGAGGGATTCAGCCTTATTACCGACCTCCTGAGCTGCTGATTCCTTGGATTTCTGTCATGTCAGGAGGAGCTTTTGCTGAGCTGAAAAGGGCAAGGGGATGGATCTCGTTCCATGAACTCCTCAGAGATGGGGGAAAGACTTGGGGCCAGGGGTTAAAATCGCCCAAACCAGGCTGGGAATGAGCACATGAAGGAATGGGGCAGGAGGGAATATGTGAACAACAGGGTTCTGGTGGCTCCCGAGGTGGGGCTTTGGTGGGGGTGGATGATTACTTTGTGCTGGTGTCCAGCATGAGGATGAGTCATCCCTAAATTTACCGGGATAATCTATCCCGGCCTTTTCCATCACTTTCTCCATCCTGGCTGACACGAGCTTTATTTACACACTGTGACCAACACAGGCTCTGGTCACTCCAGCCATACCTGCCAGAGGGTTTTTCCTGACAGGGATTGATGGCATCCGGCTGGAGATCCCCAGCTCTGGGATTCCTTTCCCGGGTAATCCTTGGTGCAAACTGCTTCTTCTTCAGGCACTCCATTCACCATTTGTGAGAGAGCAGAGCAGGCAGGGCCGTGCTGCAGCCATGAGAGGAAACAGCCTCAAGCTGTGCCAGGAGAGGTTCAGGATGGAGATCAGGAGGAATTTCTCCATGGAAGGGGTGGTCAGGCATTGGAAGGAGCTGCCCAGGGAGGTTTGGAGTCCCTGAAGGTGTCCAAGGAATGCCTGGATGTGGCACTCAGTGCTCTGGGATGGTGACAAGGTGTGGATTAGACACAGCATGGACTCGATCCTGAAGGGCTTTTCCGACCTCACTATCCCGTGATTCCAGGCAAAGGGCTCAGGGTGTTTGTCACCAGGCTGAGGGAGATAACACCCCTGAGATAACAGCGAAGCAGAGCAGGCTGTGAGCAGGTTTGGGGCTGGAAAACATTCCCTCCAAACCGGCAGCCCTGGCTGGCTCTGACTCCTGCTCTGCTCCTCGCGCCGTGATTTATCCCGCAGCAAAGCGAGCCTAAACGCTCTCCATATGGATCCCATACAGCCTGCACCTGCTTCCCACCGT
Organism: Acrocephalus scirpaceus scirpaceus; assembly: GCA_910950805.1. NCBI lineage: Eukaryota > Metazoa > Chordata > Aves > Passeriformes > Sylviidae > Acrocephalus > Acrocephalus scirpaceus. Next base: position 76,663,897 of record OU383776.1, read on the forward strand.
GGATAAGCACATGTGGGATGGAGCAGGAGGGCTGGGGGTGAGTGTGGGAATACAAATCAATCACCCACCAGCCCTGAGCCCTGCAGGGACCCGCGCTCCCCCATCCCTGCCCGGGACAGCTTCTCCCTGCTGGAGCTGCTGGAGCTGCAGGGAATGAGCCCTGACCATGCACAAGTCCCCAAGGTGACACTGACGAGCCCTGAGGTGCCACCAGGGTGCAGCAGCCTGTCTGGGGTGTCCCATGGGAACAGGGACTGTGTGACAAGGGAAACCTGCCTAGATGGGGCCAGGGGACCCCTGTGACCCCACAGCAGTGGGAGAGCTGAGTGCTCCGTATCCAGGGAAGAGGGAAGGAGTTCAGGATCTTTTCTTCCTTCACAATGTTTAAATTTCCCTGTGTGGAACACTAAATTCCCTAAGGAAATAAACTGTCACCAAGCCTCAGGACCATCTGCCTCAATCCCCAGGGATCCCTGGGATGAGTTTACAGAGCTTTCCATAAACACAGCACAGGAGGCACAGCCCAGGGTCACGGCTGCTGGCCAGGGAGGAGCTTCTGCTCCTATATCCATGTGTTTTGGGAATGTCACTGTCCTGCTTCACCCCCCTGGCTTGGAAAATCCAGGGCTGTGGGCAGAGGAGCCAAGCAATGCTCCATGGGCGATGCCGGAGGATCCCAACCATGAGGTCCTGGAGGTCCCCAAGCCCTGGACATCCGGGGGGTGAGGACAGGGATGCTCCTGCCCTGGAGAGACACAGCCCTGTGGGATCTCCCATCACCTGCTCCCACTTTGTCCCTCTCCCAACACTCAAATATTTATGTCCAAAGTCGACATTAAAATTCAGGGGAAGCTAAATAGAAATTAAATTGTGTATTTGGAGAGGAAACAAGTCCCATAAGGTGAGCGCTGCTGGGCCCGGTGATTGATGGTTGTTTATTTATCTGCTACTGCCAAATCCTGCAAGGAAGACAGAGTGGGAAGGGAGCGGGAGCCGCTGGAGCTGGGCTCTGTGGGTGGAACAGCCCTGGGAACCATGGCAGTATCCAAGAGGGGAGCAAACAGCTCCAGGAATCCCCAGAGTGTCCGAGAGCAGAGCTGGGCAGCCCTGCCTGGATGCAGGGACTTGACTGTACTACACGAACCTTTGGAATCCAAGTGTTTGGAACGACACAGGGCAGACCCCTGCTTCTCCCTATCCCACTTGCCCATGCTTCCATGGCTCTGGAATCACCCCTGAGCATCTGAGGAGAGGCTGAGAGGAGCAGAGGCCTTGCTGCCTTCTTCTTTTTCCTTTCCCTTTTTTCCCTTTTTCCTTCCCTTCATTTCCTTTTCCCCTCTTCCTCTCCTCTCCTCTCCAAAAAATCCCCTCCCTCCCCCTAACAGTCCCTCCTTGCCCAGCCCCTGACGTGTCCCCTGTCCCCTGGCTGTGCCATTCCATAGGTCATTCCCTCTGTCCCTGCAGCCCTTTCCCTGCCTCCATCCCGGTTCCCTCGCCGTTATTTGCGTAATGGTGCCCAGGATCACTTGAGAGGGAAATAATTTCCTTTCCGTGGAACTCAGACCTTTCCCTGCACCTATTTATCTCCCCCCGTTCCCGAAAGCCGTGTGCTGACGGATGCTGGATGCAACCAGACACCCCCAGCCGGCCCCGCCGATGCCTCCTCGGGTCTCGGCCATCCGGGAATGCGGGCGAGGTTATCCAGGGGCTCGCGTCTCCCTCATTCTCTCTCTCTCCAAATCCTGCTCTTCCTTGGAAAGAGACCAGTGACACGGGATGTTTGTCACCCGAGGTTGTGTTGTCACTGCTTACCCGTTGCTAAGTGACAGTGTCCTGCTGCTGCGGGCTGTGCCGGGCCAGGCGTGTCCCGGGGACGCCATCCTTCTGCTGAGAATGCCATCCCTTCTCTGGGAATGCCATCCCTTCTCTGGGAATGCCATCCCTCCTCTGGGAATGCCATCCGTCCTTCCCTCATGGCCCGGAACCTCCCCCAGGACCCTCTCAGGAGCTTCAGGTGAGTTCTTGGACCAGAGCCCAGTTTGGGCTCATCCCGCAGAGCCGGGGGGCTCCAGCCTCTTCCCGGGACAGGCAGGGATTGTGAGGGTCATTCCCTGTGCTCCAGCACCTCTGGCACACACTGGGGATCCGTGATGGAGAGCCCAGTCCAGCCGCTGCCTCTCCCGGGACAGGGAAGCTGAGAGCAGGAACTGCCATGGACTTTTCCAATCCACTGGACAAAGTTTGGGGTTGGTTTTGTTGTGGAATTTTTTTTTTTCCTTGTCTCCCTGGAAAAACGCTGACGTGTCGAAACAAAGGGTTTGGGTTTTTTTTTTTTTTAAGGAATGTGCTTCTTTCAGCTTTTCAGGAATTCCTGCTCAAAACTGAGGAAAAAAGAAAGTGCTGCCATCCCATTGCATTCCATCCATCCCGTCCCATAGTATCCCATCCCATCCAAGCTGTGTCCCCATGAGCTGCAGCCCCACAGGGCACAGACTGGGGGACCAAGGACAAGTCCTGCCAGTGCCAGGGCCCTCCTGGCTATTCCAGGGCCCTCCTGGCCATTCCAGGTCCTCCTGACCTTGCTGACATCCCAATTCCCTGGGCATGGGGCTGGGGGCAGGCTCAGGGCTGCTCTCTGCAGATGTGGTTTTGATTAGGAATTTTTTGGCCTAAAAATGCGCAAGTAAAGCACAACCCAACCCCAGCGCCATCGCCCCCCGCTTCCTGTCAACGTTCCTGTTCTGATTAACCAACATTCCTCCGGAAAATCATCTCCTTCCCCAAAAACCCCAGGCAGGGCTGGCCAAGATTGCCCTGGCCACAGAGAAGGGGGTTCCGCATCTCCCAGGGAAGGTGTGGGTGGAAGGTTTGGGTGTCAGCACGTGGCTCCTGGCCAGAGAATTCCAACCAGACAGAGCCTTGGACCCTGCACGCTCGGAGGGCACAGTCCCAGCCCCAAGGGGCCTTGCTGGGAGTTCTTTCCAAAGGGAAAGTTCAGTGGTCATTCCCATTGCAGGGAATTCACCCTGACGCCCCCCAGCTCCAGGGGATCCATGCCCAGTGGCTGTAGCCCCATCACAGGGAATCTCCAGCCTTTCCAACTCCACCTCGGAGCCTCCAATCCTATTTAATGAATGATCATTAACTGGGGACGTTTCAGATGAGGAAATTGTTTTAGGAACGAGCAATTAAGTCCTAATGCTCAGCTCACGTAACTCATTTCTAATTAAACTCGCTGTAAATTATAGCACCACTATTTATTTTTAATGAGAAATAAAACTGGAAAGGAATTGCGGCCCTTCAAAAATCCGGACTGAGTGGGAGGGAGGAAAAGAGGGAATGAGCAGTGGAGGGGAAGGAGCAGAGAGCAGGGAGAGAGTTCAAAACAGGCAGAAAAGGGCTCTTAATGCCCTCCCTGCCATTCCAGAAGCCATCTCCATTCTTGCCCGGTGCCTGAGGACCTCCTGGCAACAGCTATTTATATTCCTGACCTTTCCCAAAGGTGGGAAAAGCTCCGGAGTCCAGGCTCTTGAGGGTTTTGCCACTGGGAAGCAGCCTCGGCTCCCGCTCTCTCCAGATCCAGCTGTGTCGTGACAAGGAAAAATGGTGCCCATATGGAGACATTAATGATCCGAGGTTCAAAGGCAGCACGGGAGGATCGAGTGCTCTCCGAGCAGATTTTAATCACATCCATCATGGAACGGCTCTGGAAACGGCAGGAGAGGCAGGCGGGATGGGGAAGGACAGAGCCGGGGATGGATGGGGCGACAGCACCAGCTGGGTTTGTTTGGAGCTGGGCAAAGAAATGCTGGGATTGCTCAGGGCATTGTCCTGTCATGGAGCCAGGAGGTGCCAGGGATTGTCACCCCCCACGCCTTATGGGAATTCTCCTCAGGGAATGGAGGAGGAGGAAGGGAAGTTTGGATTCTGAGTGTCCCAGCCGTGCTCCATGACCTCCCCTCAGCCTCCCAGACCCCGGGAACACTCGTGCCCCCCAGTACCCTGCAGAGCTGCAGGCTGTGCTAGGATATCCCCATTCCCTGGGTCAGGAATCACAGGGTGGTTTGGGGTGAAAGGGGCCTTAAAGCTCATCCAGTGCCACCCTCTGCCATGAGCAGGGACACCTTCCACTATCCCAGGGTGCTCCAAGCCCCGTCCAACCCAGCCCTGGACATTTCCAGGGATCCAGGGGCACCCACAGCTTCTCTGGGCACCCTGTGCCAGGGCCTCCCCACCCTCACAGGAAGAATTCCTTCCCAATTTCCCATCTCATCCGGCTTTCTTTCAATTTAAAGCCATTAGGAGTTTGCTGTCAGTGCAAAACACTCTGGCTCATGTCCAGTAATGATGGATTTAACCCCACACAGTCGAGTTCAGGCTGAGCCCATTTGGAGATCCATAGAAGTTTAACATTTCCAGCCATGTTTCCTCTCTCTCAGCACCGTCTGTGCTGGGATGGAGCCAGAGGAGCAGAGGAGGGACCTTGTTTCTTATCTGCCCCCACCCCACTGGAGCAGGGCAGGATTGGAATCACCCAGGGCTCCCACACCAGCTGAGCCCAGGTGAGCCCTGGGAGGGCTCCGGTGAGGTTGGGATGGTCCAGGGGAGTGATGTGATCCATCCCATCCCTGCTCTCTTGCAAGGAAAGCAGGAGGCGAGATCCTGGTTCTAACCCAGAGCTGGAGCTGGTGCTGGAGAGGGGAAGGAACAACAGCTGCTCACAGTCCCAGAGCTCCCCATTCCTTATCCCCTACCCCACCATCCCATTTCCCACCATCCCATACCTGACCACCCCGTATTTCACCACCCCAATGCTACCAGCCTGTTGCTCCCAATTCCTTACCCCACCATCCCACATCCCACCATTCCACAGCTCCCATCCCATTCTGGGTCTGTCCCACTGCCCCAAGGCAGAGGTGAGAGCTGCCAGTTCACCCCTCTGTGGGACAGGGCGGCACTGAGAGCACACCAAAACCAGAGCCGGAGCACGGAGCAAATTCCCCTTCCCAGAAACATTCCCAGGAGCTTTTCCTCTCACTCTGGCTGTTCCGAGCAGTGAGCACTGAGTGCTCCTCTCTGAAAGCTTCGCTAATGATTTTGGGCAGCTAAGCCAGGCCTGGATTTGGGATGTGGCTGTGCCATCCCAGCTGTCTGCACGCGGATTTAAACCTGATCCATGTGGAACAGCGGCAGCTCCTGCTCTGCCTCAGGACAAAAGTCCTGATTATTCCCTCTTCCCGACAAAGCCGCTTGTGTCCAAAGGCTTCCAGGCACTGTGCTCCCTGTTCCCACTGGAATAGCTGCACGTGGATGCTGACACTGGAAACTCTTCCCTCCATGGACACGTGCTGGTCACACCAAGCTGTGACCAGAATTTCAGCAGTGGTGGTGACGGTGTCCGGCTGGGACAGAGATGTAGGGACAGAGTGATGGGAATGTCTGTCCTGCCAGCTCCTGCCTTCCTCTGTTGAAGGGAAGGGAAGGGAAGGGAAGGGGAGGGGAGGGGAGGGGAGGGGAGGGGAGGGGAGGGGAGGGGAGGGGAGGGGAGGGGAGGGGAGGGGAGGGGAGGGGAGGGGAGGGGAGGGGAGGGGAGGGGAGGGGAGGGGAGGGGAGGGGAGGGGAGGGGAGGGGAGGGGAGGGGAGGGGAGGGGAGGGGAGGGGAGGGGAGGGGAGGGGAGGGGAGAGGAGAGGAGAGGAGAGGAGAGGAGAGGAGAGGAGAGGAGAGGAGAGGAGAGGAGAGGAGAGGAGAGGAGAGGAGAGGAGAGGAGAGGAGAGGAGAGGAGAGGAGAGGAGAGGAGAGGAGAGGAGAGGAGAGGAGAGGAGAGGAGAGGAGAGGAGAGGAGAGGAGAGGAGAGGAGAGGAGAGGAGAGGAGAGGAGAGGAGAGGAGAGGAGAGGAGAGGAGAGGAGAGGAGAGGAGAGGAGAGGAGAGGAGAGGAGAGGAGAGGAGAGGAGAGGAGAGGAGAGGAGAGGAGAGGAGAGGAGAGGAGAGGAGAGGAGAGAAGAGAAGAGAAGAGAAGAGAAGAGAAGAGAAGAGAAGAGAAGAGAAGAGAAGAGAAGAGAAGAGAAGAGAAGAGAAGAGAAGAGAAGAGAAGAGAAGAGAAGAGAAGAGAAGAGAAGAGAAGAGAAGAGAAGAGAAGAGAAGAGAAGAGAAGAGAAGAGAAGAGAAGAGAAGAGAAGAGAAGAGAAGAGAAGAGAAGAGAAGAGAAATCCAGGGTGGAGAATCATGGCGTCATAGAATGGTGTGGGATGAAAAGGTGGGGTCACCTTCCATACAGAACCACCTTGCTCCAATCCTTCAACACTTCCAGGAGTGATACCTGGGAAGGAAGGGAAGCCCTGGCCCAGCCAGGTCAGCGTTGAGCACAGGCCCCTTCGGAGGGATCCTGTGGAGCCCGTTCTCCATGGCTCTGCAGGACCATCCGTGTCCTGATGGAGCCCCGCAGAGCCCTGACCCGGCCGCTTTCAGGCAGCAGGGAAGGAACAAAGTGAGGAAGCTGTGCGGAGCTGCAGCCGGGGGATCGTGTCCTCACACGGATCCTGCTCGCGGGGCCAGGGCGGCGCCCCGGGGTGGCGGTGACGTCGGGAAGGGCCATTAGTGAGGGAGTTGGGTTTCTGCCCTTGCCATGCGGAAACGCCCCGCGGAGCACCCCCGGCCCCCCCAAATCCGGCCCAGGCCGAGGACAGCGCCGAGTTAATCACTTCCAATCCCGGCCTCGGGAAGTGGCAATTAACGAGCTCGTTAGTGACAGAAGAGCTCCTGCTCCTCCCTGACACCTTCAGCTCCCGAGCTGCTCCAGCACCTGCCCGCCGAGCCAGGAGGGGCTCCGGAACCGGCTCTGTCAGTGGGATCAGCATCCCTGCTCCGCAGTGCAGCATCCTTCTTGGAATGCGGGCTCCTGCAGGGTGAGGACAGGACAGCTCTGCCAGCACCAGCCGCTCCCGGGGCATTCCCACCTTTTCCTTCTGAGCCTGTTCATCCCCTGGGCCGTGCTTCCAAGGACACGGCAGCTGGGATGCCGAGAAAAGGGAACATGAGGAGGCAGAACTCTGGGAAGGGATCCGGGAAGGCTGGGGGAGGAATTCCTCCCTGCGATGGATGAGGGTTTTAGATCCAGATCATCGCGGGAGCTCCAACATCCACACAGCTCCGGCTGCGGTTTGGAGCGGGGCCCCGAGGAGCTGCAGCATTAACACCCACAGCCCCTTCCCGCCTGGAATGCCTGCCCATCCGCACGGCTCCCTGCGAGGAGGCACCAGGGCCTTTCCAGCTGCAGGGAGCTGCCCCGGATAAACACCCGACAGCTGGAGCAGAGAGAAATGGAGCTGCTTCTCCAACTGCCAGCACGAGCCAATCCATCACGCTGGTCCTGGCACCTCTCCTCGGAAGGGAATCAAAGGGCTCCTTAGTGAGAAGGGATGGAATGACAGGTAGAAAGGCCAGAGGATAAATCCTGCTGCCTACTGGGACTGTTAAATATTAGGAGAGATTAGTGTCTGACAGGGGAGAGTAGGGCAGCAGCTCTGCTAAGCAGCCGGAGAAATGCGTGGAATTCCGGCTCCTTTGTCAGTGGCAACTGCACAACACTCAGGGTGGAATAAAAGGAAGAAGAAAAAAAATACCTTTCCCTGATTTAGATTAGGAAAGGAGCCCGGGCGGGAGCCGGGACCTCACCCAGCCCTTCCCGGGGCAGCACAGGAAAGGGGGAGCTGGGAGGGGATGCTGGGAGAGGGTTTGGAATGGGAGCATCCGCTCCCAATCCTGCTCCTGCACAGCCCCTGCCTCAGGCACAGCCCCTCCCAGCACCTGGCTGGGAAGGTGTGGCAAAGAGAAGGGATGGAGTCACCATGGAAGGGCTCAAACACTCGTGGATGTGGCAGCTGGGGGCGTGGGTCAGTGGGGGCCTTGGCAGTGCTGTGGGAACAGTTGGACTTGATGGGCTCAGAGGGTTTTTCCAACCTAAATCACAATCCCAGGATTTTGTTTTCCCCATCTGGGCAGCAGAGCTGGGTGTAGGGAGGGGTGTGCTGGAGGAGAGGGGTCTGGCTGGGATCAGCGGGTCAATCCAGCTCAGGCAGATTATCCCAAATGATAGTTCCCATTTCCTTGCTAAGGCATCCTAAAGCGCTTTGCTCTGCCCAGCAAAGGCTGTGATGGGGCTTAAAATATTAAAAAATTGGCCAATTTTCATAGTTTCCATGTCTGGCGTGTCAGGGCTTATTAACCAGGAGAAAAGCCTCTGTGTCAGGGACAGGTGAGTGGGAGTGGGAGTGCAGGGCTGCCCGTGGAGCTGTGGCCAGGCAGGGAGGAGCTCCAGGGGGAGCGGAGGGACTCCCCACCCCACACAAGTGCAGAGCCCTTGTGTGCAGGACACAGCCAAGAGGGGCCAGACTGTCAAATCCAGCCCCATCCTAAACTGAAATTCCGAAATTTGTCAGCCTCCCATCTTGAACCAGTTAAGTTTCCTCCCTCAATTACCCTGCTGGAAAGTTATTTTATAAACTCCCTCATCTGATGATTGGGAGAAACCTCCTTCAATTTTCAACTGACATTTATTCACGACAGGTTTCTACCAATTCATGCTTGTGCCAACAGTGTCCTTCCAGAGTTCCTTGCATTCCTGGGTGTTTCCTCTTCCATGTCTTTCCAGGCAGCAATCAGAACTATCTCAGCCTCTGATTTCTCTCCAGACTACTCAAGCACAACTTTTCCAGGACCGCTCATCCTGTCTGTGCCCACTAAACCACATTTGCTCCTCTATTTGGGGGGAAAAAAAAAAAATCCACAGAGGGCTTGTGTTAGCCTCAGGAAGTTTCATCCCAACTCTTTATTTGCAATAAAAAAATCTCAAGTGCGTTGGCCTAAATACTCTTTTCTATCCAGAAATCCATTACATCCACTGTCCTTTCCACACGTGTCCAATGCAGGATGGGAGCTGAGTAGATCAGCCAAGGAAGAGTCTGGATCCAGTACGATCACCAGGCTGAGCTGGAATTTAGCCCATCCACCCTGGAGTAACCAGGATCACCAGAAGGAAAACTCTCTTGGAAATGAACCCCTCTGCCATGGAGCCAGGCTGGGAGAGCTGGTGGAGAAGAGGAAGATCCAGGGAGAGCTCAGAGGCCCTTCCAGTGCCTAAAGGGGCTCCAGGAGAGCTGGAGAGGGACATGGGACAAGGGATGGAGGGACAGGACACAGGGAATGGCTTCCTGCTGCCAGAGGGCAGGGATGGATGGATATTGGGAAGGAATTCCTGGCTGTGAGAGTGGGGAAGCTCTGGCACAGAGTGCCCAGAGAAGCTGTGGCTGCCCCTGGATCCCTGGAAGTGTCCAGGGCCAGGTCAGTGTCCCTTCCCAGTCCACGAGCTGTCAGGAGCTGCTGGAAGCTGCAGGAAGGCTGCAGAAAGCCCGGCCTCACCCCAGCCCCGGCAAGGATGCTCTTTGGGACTGGGATTTCTCGGAGCTCACGGAGCCCTGGGCAGGGCCATGCACAGACAAAGAGCAGCTTTTCCAAGCCCTCCATCCCTGGCTCGGCGGGCTGGGCCCCAGCGAGGGAGCAGGTAAAGCAAA
>OU383776.1:76673964-76719036 GCA_910950805.1 Acrocephalus scirpaceus scirpaceus
ATCAGGCAGACTCTTCCCATGCTGGGATCTGGAGGGCAGGTGCCACCTCTGAGCAGGAAATATGAAGATGGTGCTGAAAAACTGGAGCTGAGAGGTGGGAATGAGCTGTTGGGAGTCTTCTTGGTTCATGCAGAGGTGGGGGCAACCCTGTGGAGGGTCTGGATTAAGCCTGGATGTTCCAGCTTGGCCCCTAAGCTGCAGGATGGAGAGGGCTGGAGGAGAAGGCAGGAGATGTCCAAAGGTGCATGAGGTGAGCACAGAACGGTTTTGGTCTTCTTAGAGCTCAGCAATAACAGTGGGTTTGGAACAGGTGAGTTTCCTGTGTGGCAGGAGGAGGAGGAGTGGTTTGGAGAGGATGGATCTGCTCCCTGGTTCTTCCAACAACATCGCTGGGGATTGGAGGACCCTCTGTGAAGAGAGCAGAGTAGGGTGACGATGGTGAGCTGGTGGTTGTTGTCACATCCTGAGGATGTCACCCACACCAGGCTGTGCATTCCCACCTCCTGGACTGCCAACAGCACCCTGCACCTTTGTACTGCATGACAGAGATCTTCCCTGGTCCTGCCCATTTTCCCCGTCCCTGAAAAGTCCCAGAGGATGGACCAGCACATCCCTGCAGGAACTGGGGGACTTTGGGGCTCAGCAGATCATGACCCATGGGGGGAGACTTGGAAAGATGCCATCCCTGGGGGCTAGGGGCTGGGCTCTCTGCTTTCCCAAGTGGGAATTTTCCTCAGGGTCACATCCTCAGCAGCTCCATGTGCTGGAGCTCCCGGAATCTGCTGAGTGGGCATGGAGAGGCCATGCAAGGTAGGGGAGCAGCCTCCCATGCAGCAGGCTCAGGTGTGAGCTGAAATCCCATTGATTTCTAATTAGTGAGCTCATATTCCCCATGGCTGTGGTGGGACAGGGTCAGCAGCCAGGGGAGGGTGGGGGGATCCCGCACTGGGTGTGGTCCCGGGGTGGGACTGACGGAGCTGCTGACAGAGGCTGTTATGGCCCCAGAGATGCTTTGGAGGGTTCCTGAAGCCTCAGTTATTGTCTGGCTGAGTCCTGCTCAGGGGAGAGCAGCGAGGGAAGGACGTGTGAGCCATAAACCACGTTGTCTTTTAATGAACAAGACTCCCAGGGGATCAGGACTATTTTTTACTCCATTGTTTTTCTTTCCTCAGCTCCAGGAAAGTTGCTGAGTGTTGTGTCTGCCAACTGCAGGCCAGATGCTCCAGGAGAACCGGAGTCATGTCCCATCCAGCCTGGACCAGCCCAGCCTCCCCACAACATTCCCATCTGCTCCCAGGCTGCCCCAGAGCCACTGGTCCAGGCTGTGGTCATACCAACTAAGACCAACCATCAGGGTTTGATATTCTGAAGATGCTCCCTGGAGAGCAGGGCTGTAACATTCTCCACGAGGAACCTTATTAATTTTGCTGCTGAAAGAAAAGCAGTAATTAACCCTGAAATCCAAGTGTTGGAGGGGTTTGGAAGAAAAGCGAGTCCAGGCTCACTCTCCTAAGTGTGAGAAAAGTGCACGGAAAGCACAGGGACATCACTGTTTTCCTCTCCCTGAAAAGCTGATCCTCTTGGGTGGTTGTGGAGAAGGACCTTCCTGCAGGACCTCAATTGCTCACCCCACCTTCCACATCTCCCCCTTCAGTGACAGGGACCTGCTTCAGACCCTGAGGATCCCAGGAGGAAATGAGGAGGGAAGAAAATTAACATTTGGAACCCAGCAAATGTGTGCTGAAATCTGACCCCAGACTCACTCCAGACTAACTGGAGACCAAACTCCAGGCTGTGCCCTTTAAGGATAGGCTGTGGTGGCACACATTTATCTGGATTTGGTAGGAGAGTGTGACAGGGATGGTCTCTTCTTCACTTCCATTGCTGTGAAACCCTCCTGGAGCCAGGAAAGTGCCCTGAGGTGTCTGGCTGGGGCTGGGGTCTGAGCCCTGGCTGCTGGGACCTTTCCACTTTGGGGGGAAGGTGCCTGGCAGCCCCCAAACCCAACTGTGGGGTCACTGGGCTGTGCTGGGTGGGACCACTCAGGGCTCTGACCCCATAGCAAACCCACGGGCACTGGTGTGGAAGGGCTTTGAAAGGTGACTACTGGATTGTGCTGGGAATACTGCAAGCGCAATCCCTGTGGTGGGAACATGGCTCTGCCCCACCCACAGCCCCTCTGAGCATGGGGAGGTCCCACCATCCACCTCAGCCCTTCCCTCCCTTCACAATTCCAGCTCCACTTGGGATCAATGCCCAGAATCCATCCAAGCTGCACCCATAGCCAGCAGATGTGGTGCTCCCTGGACCATCCACAGAGGTTGACTCATTCCCATGGAGAGTGTGCAGCCCCTAGGCTACCTCAATTTGTAGTGACTCCCCTTTGGGAAGTCACCTTGGGAGACTTCCTTGTGGCTCAGGGTGAGCAAAAGTGCTTCAACCCATGTGCAGCCCCTAGGCTGTCTCAGTTTGCAGGGACTCTCCTTTGAGAAATCCCTTTGAGAGTTTTCCTTGTGGCTCAAGGTTAGAAAAAATACTTCAACCCATGAGCCTTTGCAGTTCTATGTTAATGTTTCATACCCCATTGGTTATTCCCTTTGTTCCTGGTTTTTACTCCTCCTGATTGGTTCTTTTTGGACCCTTCCCCTGATTGGTCCCTTTCCCAATTCCTTTCCCCATTGGCCAAGTTGTGAAACCCTGCCCCTGGCTTCCCCATATAATCCCTCTGCCCCAGGACCACCTGGCTCCTTTCTGCTCTGGACCTGTGGAATAAAGAAGCTTTCCTGGAGATTGGAAAGACCCTGTCTCGCTGCTTTTACTCCTGCGTCGCCCGGCGTGGCAAATGCGGCTCTGCTGCTCAGGCAGCTTCTCAAAGAGCAAATCACTGCACTTGAGAGTGCACTAGAGAGCAAAACACTTTGCACTTGACAGTGCACCTTAGAGGTGATCACTTTGCACCTAAGAGTGCACAAAGAGCTAAATCACTCTCCGCCTGAGAGTGCCTGTGCCTTCGTCAATCTAGATGTCTTTTTTAAGACATTTCTAGCGAGGAAGGTCGTGGCACCTTCACCACCGGACAAGACCACGACAAGCAGGGATCAAGGGATGGGCAGGGTGCCTTCTCTGCCCAGCAGTGGGGACCTAAATCAGGATGGTCTGTCCCCTCAGCAGAGCCAAGTGACATTTCCCAGCACAGGTGCTTTTAAAAAGAACAATAAATTGGGAGATCTGTACTAAGCTCAGCTGTAGGACCAGGATCTCCTTTCAGGGAGTATTTTAGGATGAAGGCACTACAGCTGTTTGTTGGTTAATCCCTCTGCCCTCCCCATCAACCTCCAGAAAGGACTTTGCAGCCCCACTCCAGCCAGGAATAAATCAGGAAATGGCACTTTGCCCTCCCCAGGAATAGGCTCTCCCCAGCCCCTAGAACCCGGCATCTGAGCCCAGCATCTGCTCAGGGGGAGACCCTGCCAGTCAGGCTGTGTTCGGCTCCCAGAGATCCATGGAACACACGTTCAGCTCCTGGGCACCCATGGGACACAGGTTTGTCTCTCAGGGACCTGTGGGATGCAGGTTTGGTTCTCAGGGACCCGTGAGACCCACACACATCCCTGAGCTCCCGAGGACATGGTGAGGAATTCATCAGAGTGGGAATGGGAACAAAAGCAGACCCAAAATCCTGTGATTAACACAAACCCATGCAGGGCTGGAGTGGCTGCAGAGAGGAGCTGCCAAGCCCTGCCCTCCTCTGCAGATCAAGATTCCCAGCATCATTAACCAGATAATTAAACATTCCCTCCCACTTTAGTGTTTCTCAAATCCATGACCCTGTATCACCTGTTTAAAGGGCTCTGGGAATTTCGTGTGTGATGTGCTGGGCTAAGGCTCGGTGTGACAGAGTGCTGAGGGACAGGAGGTGGCTGTCCCGGTGTCACCTTCCTGCCCCTCACCTAAGGCCACTCCCATGGAGCTGTTCCCTGTTTTTCCGGAGCCCAGGGGGGTGTGAGGCACTGCAGGGAGGGCTCAGGGTGCACTGAGGTGCCGTGGGTGTGGGGACCAGGAGCCTCCACAGGCCCAGGGGACATTGCATTGGGTCCCTGAGAGCCAATCCTGTGTCCCATGGGTTCCCAACATTGCGGAGGGGCTTTGGCAGAGTTTTCCAGAGCTCTGCAAGCCCTGGAGTTAATTGAATCCAAGTGTGGGAGCAGGGCTGTGCCCTTGGAGCTGCGGCGGGCAGCGGGAGCAGCTTGTTCTTCTTCTGTTCCCTGCTTGCTTTGAGTTCTCTCCTTTGAAAGGGAGGCCTCTCTCTGCATTCCCATCAAATGTGGCTTTTCCAAGTTTCAAACCCTTTTGGTCTCTTCAGGGAATGCTCTGCAGGAGGCTGGGTATGGCTCGGCCCTCCCAGCCTCCTCCTCACAGCCACTGCCTGTCCTCCCCAGGATCCCATCAGCAGGGGATCCCCCTCCCTCCTGCCTGGCCTGGGACATCCCGGCCACCCCTGTGGACCCTGGGCTGGAAGCTGAGAGATGCTGCTCTGAGGAGGACATGGGTGGCTCTGGAGCAGAGCAGGGAGCAGAGTGGGCAGTGCCCAGCCACAGGAGCCCAAAGGATGTCCAGGTGTCCACTGGTTTTAAGACTGATCAATAGATTCCCTGGCAATGCTGATCCAACACATCCCTCTCCAGCTCCTCATGCCATTTTGGGATGTTCCTGCTTGGTTTTCCACTTGAGACTTTGGCATCTAGCTCCCCAGGGAATGGTCAAATCCCAAGGCTGCAGAGTGTTTGGACAACACTCCCAAGCACAGGGTGGCATTGTTGGGGTGTCCTGGGCAGGGCCAGGGGTTGGACTGGATGATCTCTGTGGATCTCTTCCAGCTTGGAAGATTCCATGATCTTTGTTTTCCTTCCCAGAGGATTCGGCTTGTGCAGGACCAGGTCTGCCCTCACCAGTAAATGTGATGAGGGACCAATATTTTGATCCATTTTTTTCCCAACACCTTTGACAAAATCAGGGATTTGTAGCCAGGTCTTGGCAGGAAGGACAGGCTTTTTCCTAGAGGCATTGGCAAATTCAAGTTCCTTATTCCCAGAGACACCCCCAGCTGTCAGCCACCATCACCATGGGGCAAGAACAGGGAGCTGAGCCAAAAGTCCATCGCTTCTGGGGGAAGCATTCCAAGGGGGATGAGATTCCCACACACCTCAGATCTGTGTCCTCAACCCACTGGAGCTACAGCTCTCTAAGGTTGCCTCTACTTCCACACAATTCCACTTGTTCCAGGAGGTTGGGGACCACAGGTGAACAAGGCTCCAGTCCCAGTCACTCCAGAGGGATCTGCCCATGGAATGGAAGGGCTCCAGATGCCTTCAGCTTCCAATTCTCCTGGGAGCCTTGCACAGAGCATCCAAGGAGGGGGAGATACAAGAGCTCAGGCTGGGAAGGTGACATGGTTGTGGCTCTGGGAAGATTTCAGGAATTAAAAGTGAAGTTACAGATGAATCTATCAAAATACATTTTTTTTCCTGGCATTTTTATGGAGACTCATGCAAAGAGGAGAAGGCCCATCCCATCCTGCATTCCCAGCCTCCTGCTCTCCAAGGTTATTTATGGGCTTGCTACACAAGTTGGGTTTTTTTCTCTTCTCTTCTCTTCTCTTCTCTTCTCTTCTCTTCTCTTCTCTTCTCTTCTCTTCTCTTCTCTTCTCTTCTCTTCTCTTCTCTTCTCTTCTCTTCTCTTCTCCTCTCCTCTCCTCTCCTCTCCTCTCCTCTCCTCTCCTCTCCTCTCCTCTCCTCTCCTCTCCTCTCCTCTCCTCTCCTCTCCTCTCCTCTCCTCTCCTCTCCTCTCCTCTCCTCTCCTCTCCTCTCCTCTCCTCTCCTCTCCTCTCCTCTCCTCCTCTCTCCTCTCCTTTCTCCTCTTCCTTTTCTTTCTTGCTTTTGCAAATTGAATTATTTAAATGCATTGTTTGGCAGCCTCAAATCCCAGCATTTCCCTCTCTTTATCCCTTGGCTGCCATTTCTTTCTCTCCTTTCTGCTCCTGCATTTTCAGCATCATTTCCTGTGTTGTTCCAGTGGCATTTATTGAAATTTGCACAAAAAAAGATCCTTCTTCAATGCCACCATTTCAGCCCTGGCAGGATATTTATGGGGGCAGGAAGACACCCATGGCGGGTAGGTTTTGCCAGGAGAAAGAAAGGAAGGAGGGAAAGGAAATGTGGTAGAAAAGCAAAGGATGCCCAGAGCTGGGGAGCAGGGAGGATCCACGGAGGTGAGGGAACAAGGGGACAGTCTTGCTCCTCCACAGGTGACACACGTGGGGACACGGGCACACATGTGTGGGCATGGAGGGGTTTAGTGTCAGGGTTGTGTAGGTGCATGGAGGGAGCACAGACACCCCTGGGTGGCCTCAGGCACCAGTGACACTGGGGACATGGCTTGGAGAGGGGCTGGCATGGCTTGGGGGCACTTGGGTACACCTAGGGCACACTTGGAACATGCTTGTCTCATGCTTGGTAAGTACTTGGCACATGCTTGGTGTGCAATTGGTGTGTAATTAGTGTGTAATTGGTGTGCAGTTGGTGCACGTTTGGTACGTGCTCCGTCCATCCTTTTTGTGCATGTGAGGCTTGGGGCACTCTTGGTGAGAACTTGGAGCACTCTTGGGACATATTTGGTGATAATTGGTTTTTGCTTGGCACACACTTGGTTTGTGCTTGGCACACACTTGGTTCATGCTTGGTGCACACTTGGCACACATTTGGCACATATTTGGTGCACATTTGGTTCACGTTTATTGCACTCTTGGATCCATCCCTTCATGGGCACCTGGCGCTTCTTCCAGAGCATTTTCTGAGCCGGAACACCATGGAGAAGCCACTCTTTGAGCCGTTTGAAAGGGAGCCGCTCTCCAGCCTCACTATCTCTAATTGTGCTTCAAAGCCAGCTCCTTCTATTTCCATATTGACTTATGATTCCTTTAATTCACTTTCTTGCCTCAGAATTGTACTTAATTAATCTGTGTTGTATTGCACTAAACAGTTAGTTCGTTTTGTTATTGCACAGGGTGATTTTTGTACACACATGTAGCTTATTATATTTTGCACATGGATTGTCCCACACACCTCCTCTAGGTTTCCGTTTTGGTTTCCCCCAGTTGGCTACTCCCCTTGCCCCTCCCCCAGGTTGCCCCCCATTGGTTGTGGTTCCTCCCCCTCTCCCCTCCCCTTTTCAGAGGGCAGAAAACACCTTGCGAAGAGGGGCAAAGCCTCTTTTGGCTTCCTGACTAGGTTCTGGAAGGAATAAAGACTGGGACCGCACACGAAGAAGGAAGCGGCCTCTTGTCTTTTGTCTTTGTTCACCTTATCTGGCTGTGTGCTCGGGGTCCAGAGCTAGCCTGACTAGACCCCTGAGAGCACAGGAACCGCGATAAGTCTGATTAATTTCTGCTTCTAGTTAAGGAGTTTCTGTGTTGCAGCCTAGAGGTGAGGATGTTCCTGGGGAGGGATGAGTTTCTGGTTGATCCCACCAGGAGTTAGAGCCTGCAAAGCATTTTGGGATCCTTTGGAAGGGAAGGACAGGCAAAAGCCATGGAAAGTGCTGCAGCAATTTCCATTTTCACACACGCAGCAGCTTTCCTCGTGGCAGGAATGAGGCACATCCTAGTCAGTGGGATTAAATTATCTCCATAAATTCACTACACTTAAAAAATATGATAATCAGCACAGAATGAGCCTCCCGAGGGAGACGGAACATGAACATCTCAAGTACTGTTAATAATCAGCCTTTATTTTACAAATGTCCAGGGCTCGCTTGCAGCCGCCGCAGCCATTCCATGGTGGAAGGGCTGGTGCTGTGCCCCTGCCAGGACCTGCCGAGGTGCCTGTGGATCCAGGCACATGGTCAGTGAGTGAGTTCTGGTGTAGGATCAGACATGGATTCAGCTATGGATTACCTGGATTACCTCCTGCCCCTTTCCTGGTTCCATGTGTTTTCCTGGAGCAATCCTGGAGCCCTCCAGTGGTGGACACACAGGTAGAGCCATGCTGCTGGGCTGGCTGCAGCCAGGCTGGGGGGAATTCGAAGGGACATCCCCAGGGCCACACAGAAAGCCCTCAGACAGGGCGAGTTTAGAAAAAATCCCTCTTGGAGATTCCAGGTGCATGGAACCTCTCTGGAAAAGCTTGTGGAGCTGCACAAGCTGCTCACAAGGAGAGTACTTCCCATCCTTGGTGACTTGGGATCATCTATAGTTGTTGCCAGGAAGATGATTTTCCAGAGGGAAGCAGGAGCCAGCTGGCCACAGACAGGGATCTTTGATCCCTCGCAGCTCTTTGGGAAAGAAAGCAGGATGTTTTCCATGGCCACCCTCCCAGAGAGCCAGGCTCCTGCACCGAAAGTGCAACTGCCCCTGCTGTCCCCCCACTCCGGCTCTTCATGTGTCAAAGGCTCTTCCACTCCCACCGCTCTTCCCAGCTGCTTTCCGAACACCCCTCTCCATTGGGGCGGGCTAGGATAGCGCTGCTAAACAGCAGGAATACATGAAGCTGTCCTGGGGAGAAGGAGAGGGATGAGCCCCCCCCACTGTCTCACGACCCCCCACCTATGCTGGGGGATCAGAGATGCTCTGGAATGTTGGAGATCAGAGCAGGTGGATCCACCCGTGTCACTGGGATACCACAGCAGGGATATCACAACTGACATTCATCCTGCAGGGGACCTTGGGTGGGAACAGGACCCTCCCCATCCCGCTGGCAAAGGAAGCCCTTGGGAAAGGTGTGAAATCCACCTGGCCCTCCCTGCATCCTCCTCATCTCTGAGAGGATGCAATGCTGGAGGATTTGGGGAGGGTCTGCGGCAGGGATTGAGCTGGGACCCCTCTGTCACACGGCTCCTGTGGGTGTCCCTCAGCAGGGAGCCAGGCCAGGTCAGCAGCACGGCATCGGGAGCAGAAAAAAGCAGGAACGCTTGCCTGGAAGCTGACCCGGTTTAGGGTTTCATTCCAAATGGAGCGACAGATCAGCTCAATCTGGACCCTCCGAACTCTTCCTGCCACTGCCCCCACTCACAGCCAAACCTCTGATCCCAGTCCAGCTCTCCACATAACTCCTGAGGCTTTGGTGGGTCAGAGCTGGGACCATGAAGCCAGAGATGCTTCGGGGGGAGCAGTGTTTGGAGTCTTCTTCCTGCCTCCGCTCAAGGTCCGTGACCTATTCGGATCTGGCTGTGCAGCTCCAGAGCATCCTCTTGGGATGAACTGGGCTGGGCAGTGCAGGTGGGCAGGAGCTCATGGGAAGTGCCCAGGAGTGGAGCTGCTGTGCTGGCATGGGGGAAATTTGGACACCCCCCAGGAAAGGGGAAAGCACAGGGTTCAAAGCCATAGCCATCCCTTTGGAAGCCCGGGCAAAGCCCTCTCCCTGCTGAAGTGGGATGCCTGTGGCTAGCAGAGGTGATGGAAGCACAGCCCCTCTCCTGGACCTGCGGCAGGACCCGGAGCTACTATTGGAAGCAGGTGTGCTGTCCTGCTGGGCGATGGGAGCCATTAGGGAGAAAGCCTCTCAAGGAAATTTATATCCATCTCTCCTCACCCCTCTCTTCTGAAACCAATTACACCCCAGTCCTGCCCAGCTCGGGGGGGATACATTCGGCTTTGCCCCCTCCAGGGTCCCGTGGGATGTCCCAGCATGGTGGGGGTGAGCAACAGGAAAAATGGGAAGTGTTGTGGAAAGCAGGCCGGCTCCTCTGGCAGCCCCTAATTCATCTCCCTGGAAGTCCGGCGGAAGGATCTCACAGCACCTGGGCTGCCACTCCTCTCCAGCCGCATGCTGGCTCCGAGTGGGGAGCTAGGGGGGACAAAGCCACCCTTCTGCAGCATCGCTTTCCCGAGGTTTATTACACAAATGTGAATTCCAGAACCGGCATCTGGGGAGCAGCTGCTGGGAGTTAACCCTTTTCCCTGCCACAGGGAAGCTGTGCCAGAGGAGTGGGTGCCTGGCTGGAGAGTGGCCACCCCTAGGGAGGAGCTGGCCATGGGGACATGGCCCTGTCCCACCTGGCAAACAGCTCCTGTTGTGTAGGGACACATCTCCGTGCATGGATGGGGAGGCAGGTTCCAGGTTCCTCCCTCCTTTCCTTTCTTCTCCTGTCTTTTTTCCCCCTAATAACAGGCACTTCTGTTTCCATTCAAGGCTTTTATGGGAGTTTGCTCTCCCTCCCAGGCAAGGCCTGAATTTCCAGTGTGCTCTGGGACAGAGCTCCAAGGGATGCTGCCCTTGGGTTTGATGAGCAGCCTGGAGATAAGGAAGGAGTGACAGCGGGAGGCCAGCACTGCTGAAAGGAAGGGCTTGATCTGGACAGCATGTTTTTATTGGAAGATGGATGTTTGGGAATGAAAGCAGACCCTCACAGCCCCACTGGCTTTATGGCATCTTCCAAGGTGTCGGGGATTGGTCTAAATCCCAACTTTTCAGCCACCTGGAGTTCCCCAGGCTCTTCCCAGGTCCAAGAACCTGCTGGCCCCACAGCAAGTCATGGATGTTTGGGCAGAACATGATGAGGAGGATCATCTCCCTTCTTGACTTGTCTAGGAAGCAATGCCTAGGCTGTCCCTGCCGCTCCTTTCCATAGAAACACAGAATCCCAGGATGGTTTGGGCTGGAAGGGACTTCAAAGCCCATCGAGTTCCACCCCCTGGTTTTGGCAGGGACACCTTCCACTATCCCAGATTGCTCCAAGTGCTGTCCAACCTTGCCTGGAACACTTCCAGAGATGGGGCTGCCCCAGCTGGTTCCCAGGGATGGAGGGGGCACTCCCAGAGCAGCTCGACACACTGGGACATGTGGGCAGGCAAAGGTCAGGGGCAGCAGGTTACAGGTTCTGTCAAACACCTCTGGCTGCCAGGTGCCACTGTGATGGGCAGAGCCGAGGCAGCAATGGGTGTCATAAAGGGCAGGAAAAATTTGGGAGGAGGTTTTGATGCCTGGATGAAAAGCAGCTGTGAGTTCTGCTCCTGGCTGCTCAGCCTGGCCAGGAGAACAGGGAGAGGTGGGAGGTCGGAGGGTCTGGCAGCCACGTGGGGTTTGGGGAGGGGCAGCTGGAGACAGTCCTGGGACAACTGGGAGTGGAGAGCTGGCCTTTGGCAGAGATTGGCTGCCCTAGGAAGCAGCTCTCAGCAGTGGGGACTCCCAGTGCCTCCTCTGGGAGTGGTGCAAGCATGGAAATCATCCCCTTGGCTCCTCAGGAGGGACAGGACAACTCATCCTCTTGCTTTGCAGGCTCCAGCTCCATGCTGCTGCTCCCTCCGAGCCTGAGCCGGCCCTCCCGCTCCTGACTCCACCGTGGAGCTGCCAGGGCAGACAAAATCCCGGCAGCCAGAGCAATCCCCGTGTCCCGAGGAGGTGTTTATAATGCAAGGAACTCCTGAAGGGATCGGAGCAGGAACGGGAACAGAAGCTCCTTTGCCTGGGCTGAGCTCCTGCCTGCAGCCGGCAGAGCTTCCTCCTGCTCTGCCAGCACTGCTGGTCTCCGGGCTCCCAGCCTGGGAGGGGAGTGAGAAATGGAGCTGACGAGCTCCTGCAGCACCAGGAGCTTGGCAGCCCCAGAAAAACCTTCTCCCTGCTCTGGCAGTGCCTCTCTGCAGCCAGCTCTGCCCGCAGTCCTCAACCACTTCCTCCCTCAGCTCCTGCCCCAGAGCTCACACCGTTTGTTTTTCTCAGCCTGCAAGTATTTGGGGATAGAGAATGAGCCCCATTCCAGATTCCTGCCCCAGCCTCGCAGTGTGAGGGGGTTTGGGCTGTCCTGAAGCCCAGCGTGGCAGGAGGACGGGCTCCATCTCCTGAACATGCTGAATCCCAGGATCCCAGCAGGCAGCAGGGGTAGGATGACAAATTGTTCTGACTAATAGTCTAAACAATGGGAATCAGGGAGCAGCCATAAAATATGCAGCACGCAGGGGGCTCGGCTATTTTTTTGATTTTCAGATGGATATTCCAGTGACTGGGATCCATCAGGAATAGAACAACACATGTCAAGCTCAATAAGGGTTTGCCAGGGATGGTGGTGGGAGGATGCAGAAATTCCTGCTCTGGGGTGAACTTCGGAAGCTTGACTTGGAGTCAAATGCTTGGGGAAAGGAGCAGCTCTCCCTTCCCGGCACAGGACCATCAATCCCACCTTCTCCAGAGGGATGGCGATGAAGTGCCTGAGTCTGACTCGTGGAAGAGGGGCAGGAAGGCTGGGAAGAGGCATGGGAAGGCTGCCCAGCTGATGTGGTTGTGCAGACGGGGGAGGTTTTCGGTCTCCTCTTTGAAATTCCTTTGTGTTCAGAGTTATTTTGGAAGTCAAAAGCTGTTAGATTCCCTGGAAGCTCAGGGAGGGAGATTGCCTGGGTTTGCTCTGACGAGATTTCACTGCACAGCTGTTTGTGCCATCAGCAGTGGGGCTGCTCTTTCAAAAGAAGACATTTTATCCATTCAAAAGAAATCCATATGAGATAGACCAGGTAATTGTGTTGCAAATGAAGTCTCTGTCAGTTCAATGTTCCTTGTTAAATGTTCACCCCCTCTGTTGAATACCGGGCCATCCACCTTTTGTTACACCTTTGAGCCTCACAGCTACCCTCAACATAGCAACCAGGAATCCAAGGGAGGGGAAAACGAGAGGACATGCAAATAGAAGTGATGCAGTGCCAGCTGGGAGAAGAAATTATTGCTCCAGACCAGAAAAACATTATTAGACCGAACCACCAAGACACGTGGATGGACCATGCAAGGAGTGAGACTGCTTCCTCCCAAAGCTGAGCGGTTTTCAACCCCTCACCCTGACTCTCAGAGACGTTGCCCAGAGAGGGACCCCCTGGAATTTCAGAGCCAACGAAGCCTTCGGGATCGGCCGTGAGGACCGTGAACCCGACCCTGCCTGCATTCCAGTGGACGAAGCGGCGGCACACCTCCTCCTCCGAGTTGCTTCTGAGAGCAGCGGCGACATGCACTTGACCGGTCAGGCCCCCACCCTGAGCTGCTCACAATAAAGGCTTTTAAAAGGAGAAAAATCTCCTGCCTTGTTTATTACAGCTGGGGGCTTGTCCTGGATCACCATGCCTGAAGAGGACCCCCGGAGAGGATGGCTGCCTGCTTCGAGGGACCCTCAGGAAACGCTGGTGAACCATGGACCTGGATCAGCAAAAGACCAGCGACCAAGTGTTGACCCCCCCCATTGCACCACGGTTCTGGACTCCTGTAAGGGGGCTGGCCGGGAACGGAGGGAAGTGTAAGCAAACTGCGTGAGTGAGAGGTCTCCCGGGGACCCCTAACCCCTACAGAGGAATAAAGCACAGGCATTGGTCGGGGGTGTCCCCTAGTGTGGATACGCTTTCCGGGTGCCACTATCTTTAACTCCAAGAAATTTCGGAATTTGAGTTGCCCGTCTTTAAATTTGCGTTCGGGTAGGGTACGGTACGAAAAATATATATTGAAAAGCGATACGTTACAGGAGGCCAGGAGAGTTTCAGTTGCCTTAAGATTCGTATTACCCATAGTTAAGTCTCAATTTGGGTAGGGGCACCTTTGTAGTTTAATTTACAGCCTAAGCTATGGGAAAGTACATAAGCAAAAGCACAAGTACAGGTCAAACTGAAGGGAAGGGGGTTAAGAATATTCCTCCCAATAGTCCCCTGGGAAGGTTACTAGCCAAATGGGACATTTGGGAAGTGACTAGAGAATTAGACAAAGAAAAGATGGTATACTTTTGTGTAGAAGTCTGGCCAGAATTAGATTTGCAGGTAGAATGGCCTTGCGTAGGAACACAGGATAGATGGATGTGTAGACAGTTGAATGAATATTTGAAAGCAAGGGAAGATCCTGATTTAGAAGAATTAAGGTATGCTGCTTGCTGGCTAAAGAACGCTAGAAGAGACAAGGGGATGAAGGTCTGTAAACTACAAGAGAAAAACCACAAAGTTAAAGGAGAAAATGACAATTATGAGAAGTGGGATCCCCTTGAGAATTTACCCCCATCTACTGCCCACATACCACTTGCCCCTCCCCCTCTCTATCCAGCACCTTCTCCAGTAAACCCTTTACCTCCCCCAATTGCCCCAGCAACCTGCTCTCCCCTAGTTAATCAAACTTCTGCAGCACCTACTGTAACTTCAGCTATCATTCCTCTACTACCTCAACCTAACACTCCTCTCCCAAGCTGCCCAAGTCCTCTACCTTCTATGCTTCCAACCGCTCCCTTAACCCCATCACTGGTCTCCCCAGTTCTGTCTTCCATGACCTCTGCAAGCAACTTAGTCCCTTCTCCTTCACCCACCACTGTCCTTCTATCTCCTCCCAACTGCGAGTCGAGTCTATCCCCGTCTAACTCAAGCCCCTCCCCAAGCAACCATCAAACCCCTGCAACCTACACTCCTGATTTATCCAATAGCCTGTACCACAACACAGAGTCAAAGATAACAGGAGTAGAGAAGTTATATCCTCTTCAGGAAGTCCCAATGGGAGGGATAGCCGGAGGGGTAGGATTTGTGAATGCTCCACTGACATCAACAGAAGTGAGTGGGTTCAAAAAGGATCTAGGAAACCTAGTAGAGGACCCTGTAGGCATATCAAACCAAGTGGACCAATTTCTAGGGCCAAATATTTATACCTGGAGCGAATTGAATTCAATTCTAAATATATTGTTTTCTGCAGAGGAAGTAAGAATGATAAGAGCAGCAGGCATCAGAATCTGGGAAAGAGAAAATAGGTTAGGACCCCCAGGAGACCACAAAATGCCTCTTGCAGAACCCCATTGGAACCCTAACGAGGAAGAAGGTAGACAAAACATGAGGGATTATCGGTCCCTCATAGTCAAGGGAATTAAAGAATCAGTACCCCGTGGAAACAATACAAGGTTAGCGTTTGACATGTCCCAAGAGAAAGATGAGACCCCTGCCACTTGGCTAAATTGTCTTAAGAGAAATTTTCAATTGTACTCTAATATTGACCCTGACAGCCCTAAGGGGCAGCTGTTGCTAAAGGTCCAATTTGTTACTAAGTCATGGCCAGATATCCGTAAAAAACTAGAAAAGATAGAAGACTGGTAAGAGAAGGGGATCAATGAGCTGTTAAGAGAAGCCCTTAGAGTTTACCTACGAAGAGAGGAGGAAAAGGCAAGAGCTAAGGCTAAGGTAATGGTAGCCATAGCGAGAGAAAGTGCTGGGGGAGGGAAGAAAAGGTCAGCACCCCTGCCAAAACCAGGAGAGGAGCCAGGGCCCCCACCCAGAAAACCCAAGAAAGATGAACCTTCGCTACCTTGGGAAAATAAGCCAAGAACCCCTAGTGACAACAAGAGGTGTTACTATTGTGGAGAGATAGGGCACATCAAAAGGAACTGTAGGAAACTCTCATTTGATGAAGCTGTAGCCAGGGAACAAGATCCCCTAGAAGAAATTCCAAATAGAGACGATTAGGGGTGTCAGGGGCTCTATATAATCGAGGACCCCATGAAACACCTGACAGAGCCCTTGGCAAATTTTGAAGTGGGTCCATTAAGAGAAGAGTTTGAATTTTTAATAGATACTGGGGCTGAGAGGTCTAGTATAAACAAGTTACCGATAGGGGTCACCTTGGGAAGGAAAACGTGAAGTATTGGGGGCAGAACGGAAGCCTCTCAGAGCCCCTGTGATTGAGAATGTAGAAATCAGAGGGAATTCAAAGCAGTGTTGGGTAGATCTTATTTATCTACCTAAGCTGGAGAGCAGTCTACTGGGAAGAGACCTGCAAGTCCGCTTAGGAGTTGGAGTGATTCCAGAAGATGGCAAAATGGTAGTAAAGATTATGGCACTCACGCAGTATGATTTAGCAAAAATTAATCCTGAAGTGTGGGCTGGGCAGGGAAAAAGAGGACTCTTAAAGATACCCCCGATAACAGTAGAAATGGAGGAGCACACTCCACCTGTGAGAGTTAAACAATACCCCATTTCGCCTGAAGGGAGAGGAGGGCTAGCCCAAATAATCAAGCAGTTACTAGTGGAAGGAATTTTAGAACCTTGTATGTCCCCACATAATACTCCTATTCTAGCTGTGAAGAAGGCTGACAAGACTTACCGGCTGGTGCAGGACCTGCGAGAGGTAAACAAGAGAACAGTCTCAAGACACTCAGTGGTCCCAGATCCCTACACACTCCTTAGTAAGGTACCAAGAGAACACCAGTGGTTCACAACAATTGACCTTAAGGATGCCTTTTGGGCATGCCCCCTAGCAGAAGAAAGCAGGGATTGGTTCGCGTTTGAGTGGGAGGACCCTAGTACAAGGAGGAAACAACAACATAGGTGGACACGCCTCCCTCAGGGATTCACAGAATCTCCGAACCTCTTGGGGCAATCTTTAGAAAAATTGTTAGAACAATTTGTCTCAGAAGAAGAAGTGCAAATTCTCTAATATGTAGATGATTTATTAGTGTCAGGGGAAAATCGAGACCAAGTAAAATATACCAGTATCAGACTTCTAAATTTCTTAGGGGGACGGGGACTAAAAGTAACCCAAAATAAATTACAATTTGTTGAACCAGAGGTAAAATTCTTAAGGCACCTGATTGGAGGGGGGTACAAGAAACTAAGCCCGGAGAGGATTTCGGGGATTCTGTCTCTTGGAGTACCGAAGACTAAGAGAGACGTAAGGAAGCTGCGAGGATTGGTGAGGTACTGCAAGTTATGGATAGAGAAATATTCTGAGTGTGTGAAGTTCCTGTACAAAAAGTTAATTAGCCCAGAGCCCATACACTGGACAATAAAGGATGAAGAGCGACTACAAGCTCTGAAAAACAAATTATCCACAGCCCCAGTCCTGAGCCTGCCCAATCTGAAAAAGGACTTCGACTTATTTGTAAATACAGAAGGAGGAACAGCATATGGAGTATTGACCCAAGAGTGGGGGAATTGTAAGAAACCTATAGCATACCTCTCAAAGTTATTAGACCCAGTAGCCAGAGGGTGGCCAGTATGCGTGCAAGCTATAGCTGCCACTGCTGTCCTATTAGAAGAAGCACAAAAACTAACACTATATGGGAGAGTAAAAGTGCATACCCCACACGACTTGAGAACTGTGCTCAGCCAACAAGCACAGCAGTGGCTGACAGATGCCCGGATCCTGAAATATGAAGTAATTTTAATGAACACTGCAAACCTAGAAATAGTTACTTCTAAGTGCCTGAACCCAGCCCAGTTCCTTTCCGGAGAACCCCTAGAAGAATTAAAGCATGACTGTATTGAACTCATAGTATTCCAGACGAAAGTAAGAGAAGATTTAGAGGACACACCTTTGCCTTATGGGGAAGTGGTATTCATAGATGGGTCCTCTAGGATGATAGATGGGAAGAGAGCTTCAGGTTATGCAATTGTAGACGGGAGAGCCATGGACGTAATGGAAACAGGAAAACTGCCACAAAACTGGTCAGCCCAAAGTTGTGAGTTATATGCCCTAAAAAGAGGACTGGAATTGCTTGAGAAAAATTCAGGAACGATTTACACTGACTCGCAGTATGCATTTGGAGTGGTTCATACGTTTGGGAAGATCTGGGAAGAGAGAGGCTATATAAATTCTAAAGGAAAGAGTATAATTCATGAGAATCTAGTGAGATTAGTTCTAGAAGCCCTGCAAAAGCCAGCAGAAGTAGCAGTAGTCCACATGAAAGGACATCAGAAGGGCGATACCCTAGAAGTAAGAGGAAACCAGCTAGCCGACCAAGCAGCGAAAGAAGCAGCACTAGGACTAGGCGATCCAGTGAAAATCCACACGCTAGGAGAGACATCTAGAGAAGAGACAGGAGAGCTCATCTTTAGTGCCAAGGAGATGAGAGCGATTGAAGAATTGAAATTACACCCGGGGGAAACGGGAAAGTGGTTGACCCCTGATGGGCATCAGTTTCTAAATGAACCATTAGCCAGGAAAATACTCACCGAGCTACATGAGTCAACACACTGGGGTGTGCAAGGACTATGTGATCATTTCTTAAGAGGGAACTTATGCTTAGGAGTGTATAGTTTAGCTAAAGCTATCACTAAGGGGTGTGTAATTTTTCAAAAAGTCAATCAAAAAGTGATGAGGAAAGCCAAACCGGGAGGGAGAGAATTAGCCCAAAGACCATTCCAAAGTATACAAATAGATTTTACAGAAATGCCCTCACTGCAGGGCTACAAACACCTCTTAGTCATAGTTGACCACTTGACCCACTGGGTGGAAGCTTTTCCTACTAAAAAAGAAACTGCCCAAGTAGTAGTTAAAATCATTTTAGAAAACATTATTCCACGGTATGGGTTAGTGAATTATATAGACTCAGACCGAAGCCCACACTTTACCGCGAAAGTGTTACAACAAGTCACTGAAGCACTAAAGATAAAGTAGAAACTACACACTCTGTGGCACCCCCAAAGCTCCGGTAGAGTGGAGCGCATGAATAAAACTTTTAAAAATGTACTCACTAAATTACTTGAAGAAACTAAAATGAATTGGCTAAAGTGTTTGCCCCTAGCCCTCCTGCGAATCCAGACAAGGCCCCAAGCTGACATAGGTGCTTCCCCATATGAGATGATGTTCGGGCTCCCCTTTCTTACAACCTCTTCTAGTGTTGGGACTTATTTAGATGGAGAAGCTGCCACCCAGAAATACTTAGAAGTTATAAGTAAGACTTTAGAGAACTTACGAAAAAGAGGATACCTCCCTCAAACTTCCCCGTTAGATGTGAAAGTACATGAGATCAATCCAGGGGACTGGGTGTTGATTAAATCATGGGACGTGGCTCCACTGACCCCTAAGTATGAAGGCCCTTTTCAGGTCCTCCTTACCACAAACACTGCAGTGAGGACACGAGAAAAAGGATGGACACACATCACAAGAGTAAAGGGGCCAGTAACACCCCCTGATTCAAGACAAGACTATCCCAAGTCAGCAGCAAAATCTCCTCAGTGGACAGTAACTGGAAATCCAGAGACTTTGAAATTAACCTTTAAAAACAAAACTGCCCAGTAAGAGACAGCAGCACTGCTGTATAGTTTTCTTCCAGAGTGTAGTTGTCCTCTGTTAAAAGTTCCCCCCAGTTGCAGATTTGTTGTAGCAATGTTCCATAAGTTTGTGAAGTGTTGTTGCTTGTTATAAGTTGTAATGATTGTTGAATTTCCCTAGGAAGTACTGAAAGCTGACTTTGTTTCCATTAACCTAAAGAGTACTTTTAGTAAGCTGATAAAAAAAAAAAAGGAGAGAAAAAAAGAAAAATTGAACCTTAGAGGTTTAAGCCAATCTCCCACAGAGTACTCTCCTCTTCGTAAAGAAAATAAATTATAAGAAAGGGAATCCAAGGCAGAAGGAACTTCTCCAGAGTGTTCCCCAGAGAAGGGAAAATTCCAGGAGGCAAGACCGGGTAAGCTGATCTTGAAAGATGGCTTATACCGGACTCCTGAGAAGAGTAGTGCTGATCCTGTCCATCGGGACTTCCTTAGAAGATCCACCCGGACCTTGCATCAAGTGCTATCAGCCACTCCACCACGAGGAGAAGATAAGTTCCTTACTGCAGATTCATACTAAGCTGAACATAGCATGTGTGAAACTTTCCCTAGTGAGACCATGATGGGAAAATAGACAGCAGTATTAGAAGATTAGAAATACTGCCACATATCGACAAAGATTGCTAGGAGAGTGCCCTGTGGGAAAAGAGTGGCTATGTGGGAACACCCAAATGACAGATATCTGGCCATGAGAAAGTATCAGCTTAGGACCATGAAAGCTACTCAAGTGGAAACAAAATAGGCCAAAACTTCCATAGGAATGAGAAAAAAAAAATTTGGGAAAAAAAAAAATCTATGCTCAAGACCTCAAGATAGTAAATTGATGTGGGTCTAAGCCCGATCAAAGAATTAGAGGGGGGACTGAGATAGACCAGGTAATTGTGTTGCAAATGAAGTCTCTGTCAGTTCAATGTTCCTTGTTAAATGTTCACCCCCTCTGTTGAATACCGGGCCATCCACCTTTTGTTACACCTTTGAGCCTCACAGCTACCCTCAACATAGCAACCAGGAATCCAAGGGAGGGGAAAACGAGAGGACATGCAAATAGAAGTGATGCAGTGCCAGCTGGGAGAAGAAATTATTGCTCCAGACCAGAAAAACATTATTAGACTGAACCACCAAGACACGTGGATGGACCATGCAAGGAGTGAGACTGCTTCCTCCCAAAGCTGAGCGGTTTTCAACCCCTCACCCTGACTCTCAGAGACGTTGCCCAGAGAGGGACCCCCTGGAATTTCAGA
This sequence comes from Acrocephalus scirpaceus scirpaceus, assembly GCA_910950805.1. Taxonomy (NCBI): domain Eukaryota; kingdom Metazoa; phylum Chordata; class Aves; order Passeriformes; family Sylviidae; genus Acrocephalus; species Acrocephalus scirpaceus. The sequence continues at coordinate 76,694,239 of OU383776.1, forward strand.
GCCAACTTGCCTTCGGGATCGGCCGTGAGGACCGTGAACCCGACCCTGCCTGCATTCCAGTGGACGAAGCGGCGGCACACCTCCTCCTCCGAGTTGCTTCTGGGAGCAGCGGCGGCGTGCGCTTGGGCCCCCACCCTGAGCTGCTCACAATAAAGGCTTTTAAAAGGAGAAAAATCTCCTGCCCTGTTTATTATACATAGATGATGAATATGGATTTGGGCTAAGGCTGAGTGATGAAATCCTCTCCGAGGTGCAAAGATCCCATTATCCATTCATCTGCAGCCTACTAGGGACCAGTGGTGGGTTCCCTCAGAGACCCCTCAGCTTTCTGGAAGCCTTGAGGTCAATGAGGATGCGAAGGGCTCTTCAGCCAGGAAGCTTCTCTCCCAAGTCTCCTTTCACTGCTGTCTTTGAGCAGGGCAGGAATGCTGTGAGAACAACCCTCAGAAGTTGTTCCAAGGCTTCCAGCTGGATCAGAAAATGTCAGCTCAGCACAGGGGGGACACAAAGCTCTTGGTGGAGAAGAGGGAGGTGGAAGTGCTTCCCTCTGCCCTCTGAGACGGGCTCATTCCCTGCTCCCACCTGGAGCATGGATTTCTTCTGTGGCTGGGCTTTCCTGGGTGAGTCCTGGCTGGGGGGTGCTGAGCCCAGATTGTGGGGACCTGAAAAATACCCAGGGACTGGGACACTGGGGTTGGAGCCAACAGCCCTTGGGGACAGGGCAACTCTGCTCACAGGACATCAAAGACATGGCTCTGGATGGGCAGCACATGGAGGACATGGGTCTGGTGCCATACACGGGTACAGGGGCTCTTTTCTGATACCCTTGTCCCTATCTCAGCATTTCCTGGATGTTATAAATAAGTCATATTAATTCACGTTTTTCAGCAGCCTTAGGTATAGATATCAAAATTAAGTAAGTTAAATGTATTCCTCAATGCGCCCCCCCCCCCCCCCCCCCCCTTGCAGCAAATCTATTCACAGTTGAGTGGATAGGATTAATGCCATTCTCAGACCAAGCAGTAAGGATGGCGCAACGGTAACAATAGAGGCTGGGCCAACAGACCGGAGACCAAAACAACAGCAACAACGACCCAGCCATCACCAAGAAAATTCAATCAGAACTGGACGCTCATCCCAGAACCCATTTCAACACACCTTTACTCTGGCCAAGAAGATTTAATCAAAACTGTATGCACATCCCGGAATCCATTTCAACACACCTTTACTCGGACCAGGAAGATTTAATCAAAACTGTATGCGCATCCCAGAATCCATTTCAACACACCTTTACTCTGACCAAGAAGATTTAATCAAAACTGTATGCACATCCCGGAATCCATTTCAACACATCCACAGAAATAAAGAAAACCCTATCTGCATTTCCAAAAACTGATCTGGACAATAGACTGCCTCAAGGCAGAAAAACTGTATAAAATATGGCTCTGGGAAGGCACTGGCGTGAACCGTGGGGGGAACAGTGGTCCGGTAAGGCCGTGTTTCCAGGTTCACCCAGCTCTGATCCCGGGCTCAGACCTGTCATTTGATTGTGGACTCTGTCTCATTTTGCTTTCATTTTGCCATTTTTCCAATAAACCTCTAAAACAGAATATTGGAGAATTGTTATTTATAACACTGGAGATTGTTTGTAGGATCCAACAACTTCCCCATCCAAACCAGAGCTGTTTCATTCCCACTTCCACACACAACTTCCACAGCCTGGTGCTTCCTAATGAGCTAAATGGGAGTGACTTGAACCTTGTCCATAGGGTTGGCACAGCCACCTCCTTCCGTATTACACTTGTCAGGTTGTCGCTTATTTTTGCATTTATTTTGCATGGAAAGATGGCCTGGAGCTGGCACATGGCACTGCCTCCACATTCCCTGAGGTGCCAGTACCAATGATGACAAGGACCAGCACTATGGAATCATGGAATGGCTTGTCTTGGAAGGGACCTTAAACTCCATCTCATATCTGCCCCCCTGCCGTGGGCAGGGACACCTTCTGCTATCCCAGGTTGCTCCAAGCCCTGTCCAACCTGGGCTTGGACGCTTCCAGGGATGGACCATTCAGTCCTTCCCTAGACCTTTTTTCTTTACTTCTCCCTCTGTCTCCTGGGCAGGGCAAGAGTATGAGAAGACACAGAACAAGGAACACCTGGAGAGAAGGCAGAGAGAGCAGCAAGGCAAATCACCGGGGCAGGAGGTAGATGGAGCAGCTGAAATTGGGAGAAACAGCTCCAAGTTTGTGACTGTCTGCACCTGATGCAAATCCGTTTGCCGAGGGATGTTGGGAGCAATGAGCAGAACGCTCCTGATTTCACAGGGTTGTGTTGTGGACGGGAAGATCCCAGAGAGAGGGAGACTGAGGGGAAAATAAAATGGACAGTGCCAGCCAAACTAAATGGATGCAAGCCCCGGCACTCCCGGAGGGAAGCGCTGCCCTGAAGGGAGGGGGCCAGCAGCAGGCCTGGCCAAAACGCTTTAAAAGCCTCCCTTTTAGATGGTGTGCTGGTTTGAAAGCAAAACCAGTGAAAGACTCCAAGTCAGAAACACAATTTAATAAGAGGAAAAGAAAAGAAATAAAAGAAAGTAAAATAAAAGTAATAGTACAAAAAAAAAAAAAAAAAAACCACCGACAGAGTCAGAATACAACCTGACACCCTGTTAGGGTGGTAGTGGCAGTCCAGATGAGATGGTCTTGTCGAAGCAGTGATTCCTGTAGAAAGGTCTGGTAGCTCTTGTCTCCTCTGGGAGTCCAGTGGATAAAAGCTGCCTGTGCTGTCCCAAACCCTGGATTTATCCAAGTGGGAATGCTTGGCTCCTCCCCCTGGGCGGAGCATCTCACAATGGGGATGATCTCATTCTATGAGTCATGCAGTGGGTCCTTGATGGCCCATTAAACAGAGATAACTCCCAGAGGAAGTTATCTATGAGTCATGTGGCAAGGCATTGTTAGGTTCGTTAACAGAAGATAAGGAAAACACTGCCCCACCTTGGCTCCAACGGCTCATGGGGATAGAATACATACCTTGGGCACAATTTTACATTGTAACCTAGGACATAATCCACCCCTTATTCTATCACCATCTACATCATACACCCTCACAGCTACATACATATATACACACAGAATGAACCTTACACACTAATTTTAGTTCTCACTTAAAATTAGGTCTCCTTGTGGTACACAACGGGTTTCTCCATCTTTTTGCATTACCCACCAAGTATAATCAGGTCCTTGAGCAAAAACAATCCCACGGATGGGTCTGCCTTTGCCTGAGGTGGGACTAATCCAAACAGTCTTTCCTAGAATCCCTTTCATGTGTACCACAGGGACTTTATCTCCATCCACTGTATGCAAGGGTTCAGACTGGGCAGGACCAGCTCGATTGATGGAGCCTCGGGTGTTGACCATCCAGGTGGCTTTGGCTAAGTTTATGTCCCAATTCTTGAAGGTCCCTCCACCAAGTGCCTTCAGGGTAGTCTTTAATAGTCCATTGCACCGTTCAACTTTCCCGGCGGCTGGTGCATGATAAGGGATGTGGTATATCCATTCAATACCATGTTCTTTGGCCCACGTGTTAATAAGGCTGTTCTTAAAATGTGTCCCGTTGTCTGACTTGATTCTCTCCGGGGTGCCGTGCCTCCACAGGACTTGCTTTTCAAGGCCCAGGATGGTATTCCGGGAAGTAGCATGGGGCAAGGGATAGGTCTCCAGCCATCCTGTGGTTGCTTCTACCATGGTCAGCACGTAGCGCTTGCCTTGGCGGGTCTGGGGAAGGGTGATGTAGTCAATTTGCCAGGCTTCCCCATATCTGTACTTCAACCATCGTCCACTGTACCACAGAGGCTTCACCCGCTTGGCCTGTTTGATTGCAGCGCAGGTCTCACAGTCGTGGATGACCTGTGAGATGCTGTCCATAGTAAGGTCCACCCCTCGGTCACGGGCCCATCGATATGTTGCATCTCTTCCCTGATGACCAGAGGCATCATGGGCCCAACGAGCTAGGAATAATTCTCCCTTGTGCTGCCAGTCTAGATCCACCTGTGATACTTTCACCTTGGCAGCTTTGTCTACCTGCTCATTGTTGCGATGCTCCTCATTAGCCCGACTCTTGGGTACGTGTGCATCCACGTGTCGAACCTTCACGGTTAGCTTCTCTACTCGGGTGGCAATGTCCTGCCAAATCTCAGCAGCCCAGATGGGTTTCCCTCTGCGCTGCCAGTTGGCCTTTTTCCAGCGATTCAGCCATCCCCACAGGACATTAGCTACCATCCATGAGTCAGTGTAGAGATAGAGCCTTGGCCACTTCTTTCGTTCAGCAATATCCAAAGCCAGCTGGACAGCTTTAAGCTCTGCCATCTGACTCGATCCACCGTGTCCCTCGGTAGCTTGGGCAACTCGTCGTGTGGGGCTCCATACTGCAGCTTTCCATTTCTAGTTAGTGCCTATAATTCGGCAGGAACCATCAGTGAAGAGGGCGTATCGTCTCTCAGTCTCTGGTAGCTCGTTATATGGTGGGGCCTCCTCGGCACGTGTCACTTGCTCCTCTTCTTCTTCAGAGGATAATCCAAAAGTCTCACCTTCAGGCCAGTTTGTTATAACTTCCAGAATCCCAGGGCGATTTGGGTTTCCAATACGGGCGCGCTGTGTAATGAGGGCAATCCATTTGCTCCAAGTAGTGTCGGTGGCATGATGCGTGGGAGGAACCTTTCCCTTGAACATCCACCCCAGCACCGGCAGTCAGGGTGCCAGAAGCAGCTGTGCTTCAGTGCCAATTACTTCTGAGGCGGCTTGAACTCCTTCATAGGCGGCCAAGATTTCCTTCTCCGTGGGAGTGTAGTTGGCTTCGGACCCTCTGTAGCTTCGACTCCAGAATCCCAGTGGTCGACCCCGAGTCTCACCAGGCACCTTCTGCCAAAGGCTCCAGGACAGGCCATTGTTCCCGGCTGCTGAGTAGAGCACATTCTTCACCTCTGGTCCTGTCCTCACTGGGCCGAGGGCTACCGCATGAGCGATCTCCTGTTTGATCTGGGCAAAGGCTTGCTGTTGTTCAGGGCCCCAGTGGAAATCATTCTTCTTCCGGGTAACCAGGTAGAGAGGACTCACAATCTGGCTATACTCAGGGATGTGCATTCTCCAAAAGCCTATGGCGCCTAGGAAAGCTTGTGTTTCCTTCTTGCTCGTTGGTGGAGACATTGCGGTGATCTTGTTGATTACTTCTGTGGGTATCTGGAGACAACCATCTTGCCACTTGACTCCCAGGAACTGGATTTCTTGAGCCGGTCCCTTAACCTTACTTCGCTTAATGGCAAAACCAGCTTTCAGTAGAATCTGGATAATCTTCTCTCCTTTCTTGAAGACTTCCCCTGCTGTGTTCCCCCATACAATAATGTCATCAATATACTAGAGATGTTCAGGAGCCTCGCCTTTTTCCAATGCAGTCTGGATCAGTCCATGGCAGATTGTGGGACTGTGCTTCCACCCCTGGGGCAGTCGGTTCCAGGTATACTGCACACCCCTCCAGGTGAAAGCAAACTGAGGCCTACACTCTGCTGCCAAAGGAATGGAGAAGAAGGCATTGGCAATGTCGATGGTCGCGTACCACTTTGCTGCTTTGGACTCTAGCTCGTACTGAAGCTCCAACATGTCTGGTACAGCAGCGCTCAGTGGTGGCATGACCTCATTCAGACCACGGTAATCCACAGTCAGTCTCCATTCTCCACTGGACTTACGCACTGGCTATATAGGGTTGTTGAAAGGTGAATGAGCCTTGATTTCGGTTCCTTTCTCCTCTGTGACAGTCTGTGTAGATGCGGACACTGTTGCCTGGCTTTTGGCTTCTATTTCTTCTGTGACAATCTGTGTAGACACGAAGGCTGTTGCTGTGCATTTGGTTCTTTTCTCCTCTGCCTCAAGAAGACGCTACACTACATCATGTAGTGTTTTGTTCTTAACCATGGTGCAGGCTGTGCAGAGAAGAGAAAGCAGTACTAACAACAAAATTATGCTGTCCTTGGTATCCAGAGAGAACTCAATATTTTCAAAAACTGCTGTATCAGGCCTGAAAGACGGGAAAAAATTATTCTTTACCCCTCCCCACTGCGGCTGGGTGAGATTGTTGAGACCCCAAACAAAACATCCTAGACCGGGACAAGACAACAAAATTGAGTACATATTCCAAATTATGCTCATTGCCTCGGAGGTTATCATGCAATAGACATAATAGACCAATAAAGAAATTTTAGTGCTGTACCCTGGTTTACACCAGAATATTAAGATCTGCAGATACTGCCCCATGTGCAGAAAGATATAGAGAGCTAGGTACAAGAAACATGTAAACATGCTGAGCATCATAGTGAAAAGATGTCTTTTTTCCCAATACAAAATTGTAATTCTGACTTTTCTCAGTACCTCGTGCCCCACGTTGGGCGCCAAAAATATGTACTGGTTTGAAAGCAAAACCAGTGAAAGACTCCAAGTCAGAAACACAATTTAATAAGAGGAAAAGAAAAGAAATAAAAGAAAGTAAAATAAAAGTAATAGTAAAAAAAAAAAAAACCACCGACAGAGTCAGAATACAACCTGACACCCTGTTAGGGTGGTAGTGGCAGTCCAGATGAGATGGTCTTGTCGAAGCAGTGATTCCTGTAGAAAGGTCTGGTAGCTCTTGTCTCCTCTGGGAGTCCAGTGGATAAAAGCTGCCTGTGCTGTCCCAAACCCTGGATTTATCCAAGTGGGAATGCTTGGCTCCTCCCCCTGGGCGGAGCATCTCCCAATGGGATGATCTCATTCTATGAGTCATGCAGTGGGTCCTTGATGGCCCATTAAACAGAGATAACTCCCAGAGGAAGTTATCTATGAGTCATGTGGCAAGGCATTGTTAGGTTCGTTAACAGAAGATAAGGAAAACACTGCCCCACCTTGGCTCCAATGGCTCATGGGGATAGAATACATTCCTTGGGCACAATTTTACATTGTAACCTAGGACAGACGGCATTTGTTCTTCAAAGCCGTCAGGGCTCGGGATAAAGCTGGGCCATTTCCCTCTGCCTCTGACGTTAATGGCTGTATTTTGGAGTCATTAAATATTGAAATGCGGCACACTCAGCAGCTGCCAAACCTCCCCGAAGCCCTGCTCTCCCCCTTCTCCTCTCCTCCAGAGCCTTCTATCCTCAGTTTTCTCCAACATTCCCTCCTCTGGCATTTCCTCCTCCATCCTCCTTTTCCTCCTTACCCTGCCTCCCCCACTCTCTTCCCCAGCTTCTCCCTGCTCTGCAGTTCACCCCCAGCCTTTCTCCCCATCATTCCTCTGCTGGAATCTCAATTCCTGGGAAACACTTGATAATCTGCAGCTTTCATATTCTCACCTTGCCAGTCTCCTATTCAGCAGGACTTGGAGAATTACAAATGTATCTATCTGGGTACACTGGAGAGCAAGAGAACCAAAGAAACCAGGGGGGCTTTTCTAACAAGGAATGACTAATTTGACCCAGGAGAGCCCGTCCTCTTTGAAGCACTCAATTTTCTGCAGGTTTTGCATCCAAAGATAACGTTGACGATGTCAGAGGCAAGGATGGGGCACTGCCAGGGCTGCTGCTGGCAGGGTTTGTTTTACCTGCTCCGTCGCTGGGACCCAGCCCACCAAGCCAGGGATGGAGGGCTTGGAAAAGCTGCTCTTTGTCTGTGGATGGCCCTGCTCAGGGCTCCGTAAGTAGTGATAAATCACAGTCCCAAAATGCATCCTTACTGGGACCGGGCTGGAGTTAGGCGGGGCTTTCTGCAGCCTTCCTGTGGCTTCCAGCAGCTCCTGACAGCTCATGGACTGGGAAGGAACACTGACCTTGCCTTGGACACTTTCAGGGATCCAGGGGCAGCCACGGCTTCTCTGGGCACCCTGTGCCAGGGCCTCACCACACTCCCCGGGAAGAATTCCTACCCAATATCCCATCTCACCCTGCCATCTGGCAGTGGGAAGCCACTCCTTGTCCTGCCCTACCAGGCCCTTGTCCAAAGTTCCTTTCCAGCTCTCCTGGAGTCCCTGTAGGCACTGGAAGGGGCTCTGAGGTCTCCGTGAACACCCCCAGCTCTCCCAGCCTGGCTCCATGGCAGAGGGGTTCATTTCCAAGAGAGTTTTCCTTCTGGTGATCCTGGTTACTCCAGGGTGGATGGGCTAAATTCCAGCTCAACCCTGTGATCTTACTGGATCCAGACTCTGCCTTCTGGCTGATCTACTCAGCTCCCATCCTGCATTGGATACATGTGGAAAGGACAGTGGATGTAATGGATTTCTGGATAGAAAAGAGTATTTAGGCCAATGGACTTGGGATTTTTTATTGCAAATAAAGAGCTGGGATGAAATTTCCTGAGGCTAACACAAGTCCTCTGTGGATGTTTTTCCCAAATAGAGTAGCAAATGTGGTTTAGTGGGCACAGACAGGAACGAGTGGTCCTGGAAAAGTTGTGCTTGTGTAGTCTGGAGAGAAATCAGAGGCTGAGATGGTTCTGATTGCTGCCTGCAAAGACATGGAAGAGGAAACATCCAGGGATGCAAGGAACTCTGGAAGGACGCTGTTGGCACAAGGATGAATAGGTAGAAACCTGTTGTGAATAAATGTTAGTTGAAAATTGAAGGAGGTTTCTCCCAGCCATCAGATGAGGGAGTTTATAAAAGAACTTTCCAGCAGGGTAATTGAGGGAGGAAACTTAACTGGTTCAAGATGGGAGGCTGACAAATTTTGGAATTTCAGTTTAGGATGGGGCTGGATTTGACAGTCTGACCCCTCTTGACTGTGTCCTGCCTCAGCCCAGGACTCTGCACTTGTGTGGGGTGGGGAGTCCCTCTGCTCCCCATGGAGCTCATCCCTGCCTGGCCACTGCTCCATGGGCATCCCTGCACTCTCACTCCCACTCACCTGTCCCTGACACAGAGGCTTTTCTACTGGTTAATAAGCCCTGACACGCCAGACATGGAAACTATGAAAATTGGCCAATTTTTTAATATTTTAAGCCCTATCACAGCCTTTGCTGGGCAGAGCAAAGCGCTTTAGGACACCTTAGCAAGGAAATGGGAACTATCATTTGGGATAATCTGCCTGAGCTGGATTGACCTGCTGGTCCCAGCCAGACCCTCCTCCTCCAGCATACCCCTCCCTACACCCAGCTCTGTTGCCCAGATGGGGAAAGGAAAATCCTGGAATCGTGATTTAGGTTGGAAAAACCCTCTGAGCCCATCAAGTCCAACTCTTCCCACAGCACTGCTAAGGCCCCCACTGACCCATGTCCCCAGCTGCCACATCCATGAGTGTTTGAGCACTTCCATGGTGACTCCATCACTTCCCTTTTCTTTGTCACACCTTCCCAGCCAGGTGCCCTGTGGAGGGGCTGTGCCTGAGGCACAGGCTGTGCAGGAGCAGGACTGGGAGCAGATGCTCCCATTCCAAACCCTCTCCCAGCATCCCCTCCCAGCTCCCCCTTTCCTGTGCTGTCCCGGGAATGGCTGGGTGAGGTCCAGGCTCCTGCCCAGGCTCCTTTCCTAATCTAAATTGGGGAAAGGTATTTTTTCTTTTTCCTTTTATTCCACCCTGAGCGCTGTGCAGTTGCCACTGACAAAGGAGCCGGAATTCCACGCATTTCTCTGGCTGCTTAGCAGAGCTGCTGCCCTACTCTCCCCTGTCAGACACTAATCTCTCCTAATATTTAACAGTCCCAGTAGGCAGCAGGATTTATCCTCTGGCCTTTCTACCTGTCATTCCATCTCTTCTCACTAAGGAGCCCTTTGATTCCTTTCCGAGGAGAGGTGCCAGGACCAGCGTGATGGATTGGCTCATGCTGGAAGTTGGAGAAGCAGCTCCATTTCTCTCTGCTCCAGCTGTTGGGTGTTTATCCGGGGCAGCTCCCTGCAGCTGGAAAGGCCCTTGTTCCTCCTTGCAGGGAGCTGTGAGGATGGGCAGGCATTCCAGGTGGGAAGGGGCTGTGCGTGTTAATGCTGCAGCTCCTCAGGGCCCTGCTCCAAACCGCAGCCGGAGCTGTGGATGTTGGAGCTCCCGCAATGATCTGGATCTAAAATCCTCATCTATTGCAGGGAGGAATTCTTCCCCCAGCGCTCCCGGATCCCTTCCCAGAGTTCTGCCTCTGCATGTTCCCTTTCCTTGGCATCCCAGCTGCTACGTCCTTGGAAGCATGGCCCAGGGGATGAACAGGCTCAGAAGGAAAAGGTGGGAATACCCTGGGGGGGCTGCTGCTAGCATAGCTGTCCTGTCCTCATCCTGCAGGATCGCGTGGCCGGTGACAGGGAGGACCCCACATTCCAACAAGGATGCTACACTGTGGAGCAGGGATGCTGCATCCCGCTAATAGAACCAGTTCCAAAGCCTCTCCTTGCTGCGCAGGCAGGTGCTGGAGCAGCTCGGGAGCTGAAGGTGTCAGGGCAGCACAAGAGGTCTTTCTGTCACTAACGAACTCGTTAATTGCCACTTCCCAAGCCGGGATTGGAAGTGATTAACTCAGAGCTGTCCTCGGCCTGGGCTCGGGTTACGCGGCTGGGCTGGGCTTTGGGGGTGTCAGGGGCTGCTCCGTGGGGCGTTTCTCCATGGCAAAGGCAGAAACCCAACTTCCTTACTAATGGCCCTTCCCGACATCACTGCCACCCCAGGGTGCCGCCCTGGCCCCATGAGCAGGATCCGTGTAAGGACATGATCCAATGTTTCCTCTGGCTGCAGCTCTCTTCAACTTCCTCACTTTGTTCCTTCCCCTCCTACCTAAAAGCGGCCAGGTCAGGACTCTGCAGGGCTCCATCAGGACACAGATGATCCTGCAGAGCCATGGAAAACAGGCTCCACAGGATCCCTCTGAAGGGGCCTGTGTTCAACACTGACCTGTCTGGGCCAGGATTTCCCAGGATTTCCCTTCCTTCCCAGATATCATTCCTGGAAGTGTTGAAGGATTGGAGCAACATGGTATATGGAAGGTGACCCCACCTTTTCATCCCACACCATTCTGTGACCTCATAATTCTCCATCCTAGATTTGTCTCCCCAAATGGGGGGAAGGCAGGAGCTGGCAGGACAGACATTCCCATCACTCTCCCTTTCCCTACATCTCTGTCCTGGCCGGACACAGCCACCGCCACTGCCAAAATGCTGGTCACAGCTTGGTGTGACAAGAATGTGTCTATGGATGGAAGAGTTTGCAGTGTCAGCATCCACGTGCAGCTATTCCAGTGGGAACAGGGAGCACAGTGCCTGGAAGTCTTTGGACACAAGCGGCTTTGTCAGGAAAAGGGAATAATCAGGACTTTTGTCCAGAGGCAGTGTGGGAGCTGCTGCTGTTCCACATGGATCAGGTTTAATCCATGTGCAGACATCTGGGATGGCACAGCCACATCCCAAATCCAGGCCTGGCTTAGCTGCCAAAAATCATTAGTAAAGCTTTTGGAGAGGAGCACTCACTGCTCAGAACAGCCAGAGTGAGAGGAAAAGCTCCTGGGAATGTTTCTAGGAAGGTGAAATTTGCTCCATGCTCCAGCTCTGGTTTTGATGTGCTCTCAGTACCTCCCTGTCCTACAGTGGGGTGAACTGGCAGGTCTCACCTCTGTCTTGGAGCAGTGGGACACACAGATTGGGATGGGAGCTATGGGATGGTGAGATGTGACATATGGGATGGTGAGATGTGACATATGGGATGGTGGAATATGGGATAGTGGAACAAGGAATAGGGAGCGATAGGCTGGTAGCATTGGGGTGGTGAAATATGGGGTGGTGGGGTTGTCCTGGATTGAAACAGATTAGGGGGAGAACCCCTAGAGGCGTCCCCTAAAACAAACCTCTACCACCCCTCCCCCACCCCCCAGCCCTGGGTTTGGGAGGGAAGAAAAACTCCTTGGAGGAAAAGTGGAAAAAACGATTTATTAACAACACTCCCCACACAAGAGAAAAGAAAACAGGTACTGTGAGGAGAGGCGCCGAGCTTTTTTATCGGGCTCCAGAAATCCCCGGACTTCCTTGGGTCAGGTCAGTCCAGAGCCGGTCCTAAATCTTCGGGAAGGGGGGAGGAGAAAAGAAAAAGGAAGGAGGGAAAAAAAAACGAAAAGCAAGCAGGCAGAAGCTGGCAACTGCAAGAGCAGAAGCAAAAGCAGCGAGCGCAGAAGCAAAAGCAGCGAGCGCAGAAGCTGGCAGCTGCAAGAGCAGAAACAAAAGCAGCCGCCCGCCCGCGAGAGCCCGCCCAGCAGCCACAGTCCCCGCCAAAGGGGGGAGGAAGCAGCTGCCAGACACCACAATAGAGTCCCACGATACAGGATATAGGATAGAAGTCACTGTCAACCCAGGACATTCCACCCCTTATCCTATATCGTGGACACACAATAAAAACTTTCATTCCACTTACTCAGACTTCCGACACTTACACATTTCCATCCGTCCTACTTGCTCAGATCCTTGACCCTTACACGTTTCCTTCTGTTTCATATCTGACTGATTTAACGCACCTATGAATCCTACCCCACATTCAGATCTCCCTGAGGTACACATTGTGTTGTTCCATCTTCCTGCATTATCCACCATATATAACCCGGTCCTTGAGCAGAGAATTCCACGGATGGGTTTGCCTGTACTCGAGGCAGGGTTGATCCATACTGTCTTTCCCAACAAACCTCTAACATGGGCCACTGGGGCTTTATCTCCACCTACTATATTAAGGAGCTGAGACTGAGCAGGACCCGCTCGGTTGGTGGAACCTCGGGTGTTAACTAACCAGGTGGCCTTTGCTAGATGCTGCTCCCAGTTTTTTAAGGACCCCCCACCCAATGCTTTCAGGGTGGTTTTTAACAACCCATTGTATCTCTCCACTTTACCTGCAGCTGGTGCATGGTAGGGGATATGATATACCCACTCAATGCCATGTTCCCTAGCCCAGGTTTTAATAAGATTATTTTTGAAATGAGTCCCATTGTCTGACTCAATTCTCTCAGGAGTACCGTGCCTCCAAAGGACCTGCTTTTCAAGGCCCAGGATGTTGTTGCGGGCTGTAGCATGGGACACAGGGTAAGTTTCCAACCATCCCGTGGTGGCTTCTACCATGGTCAGCACATGGCGCTTGCCCTGGCAGGTTTGAGGCAGTGTGATATAATCAATCTGCCAGGCCTCCCCATACTTGTACTTAGACCACCGCCCTCCATACCAGAAGGGCTTCATCCGCTTGGCTTGCTTAATGACAGCGCATGTCTCACAGTCTCGGATAACTTGAGAAATGCTGTGCATGGTTAGATCCACCCCTTGGTCTTGTGCCCACTTGTAGGTGGCATCTCTACCTTGGTGACCTGAGGCATCATGGGCCCATCGTGCTAGGAATAACTCTCCCTTGTGCTCCCAGTCAAGGTCCATCTTCAACTCCCCTATCTTTGCAGCTCGATCTACCTGCTGATTGTTTTGCTGCTCTTCATTAGCTCTACTCCTGGGGACATGGGCATCTACATGGCGAATCTTCACAGGTAGGTTTTCTAACCGGGCCATGCTATCTTTCCACTTTTCAGCAGCCCAAATTGGTTTCCCTCTGTGCTGCCAGTTTGCCTCTTTCCATTTCTTCAGCCATCCCCACAGAGCATTGGCTACCATCCAAGAATCAGTATACAGATAGAGCCTTGGCCACTTCTCTCTCTTTGCAATATCTAGGGCCAGTTGAATGGCTTTGAGCTCAGCAAATTGACTGGATCCGCCCCCCCCATTCAGTGGCCTCTGCGACCTGTCGTGTGGGGCTCCATACAGCTGCCTTCCACCTCCAACTCATTCCTATGACACGGCAGGAACCGTCGGTGAATAAGGCGTAACGTGCTTCCTCTGCCGGCAGCTGGTTGTATGACAGAGCTTCCTCAACCCGGGTGACTGGTTCTTGTTCTTCATCTGCAACGCTGAAACTTTCATCTTCGGGCCAGTTTGTAATTACTTCCAAAATTCCAGGGCGATTCAGTTTCCCAACTCGGGCACGTTGTGTAATGAGGGCAATCCACTTGCTCCAGGTAGCACCGGTGGCGTGGTGGGTGGAGGGAACCTTTCCTCTAAACATCCATCCTAGCACCGGTAGTCAGGGTGCCAGGAGGAGTTGTGCTTCTGTACCAATCACCTCCGAAGCAGCTTGGATTCCCTCATAGGCGGCCAAGATTTCCTTTTCCGTTGGGGTGTAATTATCTTCAGACCCCCTGTAGCTCCGAGTCCAGAATCCCAGTGGTCGGCCTCGGGTCTCACCAGGTACCTTTTGCCAAAGGCTCCAGGACAGACCCTGGCTCCCAGCTGCAGAGTAGAGTACATTCTTTACATCTGGTCCTGTCCTGACTGGGCCGAGGGCTACAGCATGAGCAATCTCCTGTTTGATCTGGGTGAAAGCTTGTTGCTGCTCAGGGCCCCAATAGAAATCATTTTTCTTGCAGGTAACCAGATAAAGGCGGCTCACAATCTGACTGTACTGAGGAATATGCATCCTCCAGAAACCTATGGCACCCAAGAAAGCTTGTGTTTCCTTTTTATCAGTTGGGGGGGACATAGCTGTGATTTTATTAATGACATCCGTAGGAATCTGACGCCGTCCATCCTGCCACTTCACTCCTAGAAACTGGATCTCCCGAGCAGGTCCCTTAACTTTACTTTTCTTAACCGCAAAGCCGGCTTCCAGGAGAATTTGGATGATTTTCTCTCCTTTCTCGAACACTTCTGCTGCTGTGTCTCCCCACACAATGATATCATCAATATATTGTAGATGTTCTGGAGCCTTATCCTTTTCTAGTGTGGCTTGAATCAGTCCATGACATATGGTAGGACTGTGTTTCCACCCCTGGGGCAGTCTGTTCCAGGTGTACTGCACTCCCCTCCATGTAAAGGCAAACTGAGGCCGGCATTCTACTGCTAGAGGAATAGAGGAAAATGCATTAGCGATATCAATAGTGGCGTACCACTTTGCTGCCTTGGACTCCAGCTCGTACTGCAGTTCCAGCATGTCTGGTACAGCCGCGCTCAAAGGTGGAGTCACTTCATTCAAGGCACGATAATCCACAGTTAATCTCCATTCTCCATCAGATTTCCGCACTGGCCAGATGGGGCTGTTGAAGGGTGAGTGGGTTTTGCTGACCACCCCTTGGCCCTCCAGCTCTCGAATCATCTTGTGAATGGGGATCACGGCATCTCGAGTTGTCCTAAATTGCCGACGATGCACTATTGAAGTAGCAATCGGTACCATTTGTTCTTCCCCCTTCAAAAGTCCCACTGTGATCGGGTTCTCGGACAGTCCAGGCAAGGTATTCAATTGCCGAATGCTTTCTGCCATCACCGTTGCTATCCCGAAGGCCCACCTAAACCCTCTCAGGTCTTTAAAATACCCACTACGGAGGTAATCTATGCCCAAGATGCATGGGGCCTCTGGGCCAGTCGCAATAGGGTGCTTCTTCCACTCATTCCCAGTCAGGCTCACATCTGCCTCCACCAACGTATAGTCCTGTGATCCCCCAGTCACACCAGCAATAGAAACCGATTCTGCCCCTACATATCTTGATGGGATCAATGTACACTGCTAGCCAGTATCAACCAAAGCCTCATAGTTTCGTGGTTTCAATGTGCCAGGCCAACGAACCCACACAGTCCAAAAACCACGATTTTCCCTAACCTCTACCTGGCTAGAGGCAGGGCCCCTCTAAGCATGATTATCCTTCTTTCCTTGGGTATATGTCTTAGAGATTCCTTCAAGGGGATCGGACATGTCATCATCGTCATCATACTTAGCATCCTGGCTGCGAACAACTGGAGCTGCTCTCTGTTTAGTGGGAGCTCCTCTTTGAACCCTATCTTCCTTCAAATCACGTACCCATTGTGCCAGAGCAGCAGTGGGTTTTCCATCCCATCTCCTCATGTTTTCTCCAGATTCACGCAGGAAGAACCACAACTCAGCTCGTGGGGTGTATCTTCTCTCCCCATCAAAGGAGTGCCTGTGTTGGAGACCAGGGCCTCTAATTTGCACGGCCGAGATTTGGAGGAAGTCCTCCTTAATCTCTTCCCTGAGCTTCTTATGATTCTCCTCTATCTTGTCTTCTAGTTTCTGCAGTCGTGTTTCCACGACTGCAATTCTGGCATGGGTTGGGCCATGTACAGCATCAGCATATGCTCGAAGGTTTTTGCCATATCGAGCACAGTCTCATGTATCTCCTCCCGCTTCATTATCGCTACAGCTGAAGCATATTCAGTTGGCCCGAGCCGTACAAGTTTTCACCACATCACAGGAGTGCATGGTACCAAGTCTGGGTTCTTAATGTTTAAGTCATCTGAGAAGATGATCTCCGCCACTGCCATTTCCCTTAAACGTTGAATCCCTTGTTCTATGGTCTTCCACTGGGTCTGCTGCAGGTAGAGATCGTCTGCACACAGATATCTTTGTGCCACACTTCTCAGGACCCGTTCCCAGAGACTGCAGGGGGTAGCCTCCCTCATCATTCCTTGGTCAATAACTGGATCATGGGACAGGGAGCCCAAATGCCTTGCTTCAGTACCATCCAAAATTGTAGCCTCGCCTGCAGCATCCCAAAGACGGACTAACCAACTAATTATAGACTCATCTGGTCGTCAAGTGTAATCCTTTCTTAGGCCCTGAAGGTTCTTCAGGGAAAAGGACTCAATAGCGGCTCCTGATCTTGTACCAGCAGGTTGAGCATTTGATCTTGGGCCAGTTGGTCCGGCTTCTGATGGGGTGTCAGTTGGTTTGACTTCTGATTTTATGTCAGTTTGTCCGGCGTCTGATTGGGTGTCGTCGGGAGGCCCCGAGGGTCCTTCACCTGCATCATCCTTCAAGGGGATGTCCTGGGTTGACAGTGACTTCTATCCTATATCCTGTATCGTGGGACTCTATTGTGGTGTCTGGCAGCTGCTTCCTCCCCCCTTTGGCGGGGACTGTGGCTGCTGGGCGGGCTCTCGCGGGCGGGCGGCTGCTTTTGTTTCTGCTCTTGCAGCTGCCAGCTTCTGCGCTCGCTGCTTTTGCTTCTGCGCTCGCTGCTTTTGCTTCTGCTCTTGCAGTTGCCAGCTTCTGCCTGCTTGCTTTTCGTTTTTTTTTCCCTCCTTCCTTTTTCTTTTCTCCTCCCCCCTTCCCGAAGATTTAGGACCGGCTCTGGACTGACCTGACCCAAGGAAGTCCGGGGATTTCTGGAGCCCGATAAAAAAGCTCGGCGCCTCTCCTCACAGTACCTGTTTTCTTTTCTCTTGTGTGGGGAGTGTTGTTAATAAATCGTTTTTTCCACTTTTCCTCCAAGGAGTTTTTCTTCCCTCCCAAACCCAGGGCTGGGGGGTGGGGGAGGGGTGGTAGAGGTTTGTTTTAGGGGACGCCTCTAGGGGTTCTCCCCCTAATCTGTTCCAAACCAGGACAGGGGTATAGGATGTTGAGGTATGGGATGGTGGTGTGACAGTCGGCCCGAAGACCCTCAATTTTGTCTCACGTTTTTCGTCGTGGAGACTTTGGGGGGAACGAGAGGGAAACCTCAAGAGCTGATGTAACTGCTACGAGAATTGCCATTCCTGGCTAGATGTGTTTGCTTGGGAACAGAGTTCCCAGACATACATCCGGCTGAAACAATGGTAGTCGCAGCACGCTACACTGCCCCTGGATTCTGTACCACCTGTGCCTGAGGTGTAGCAAGACAGCTTGCCCTGTTCTCCCCCTCCCTCACATTGTGCATGGGCCTGGACTCCATCACAGGACTTCTCCCCCCTCTCATTGTGCATTGGGCCTAGACTCACAAGATTTCTCCCCCCACTCTGGAGAACTATATATTCTGCCTCAGAAGAGACCCCTTTTGAGGACCTCCCCACAGAAGACGAAGATCTATCAGCTCCACGAGGGTTCTGCGAAGACAAATCTATTAGCGGCGCGCTACGAGGATTTGTGAAGGCGGACCTATTGGACTGCTGCGAGGACTTCGTCTCTCTCTGTGGTAATTATATCCTATCTGTCCTATCTCTCTTTTCTCTCTTGCTTTTATCTATATAGATCTCTCTCTCCCATTTTTTTCTCTTGTTATTGCATATCATTTTGGTGGGTACATTGAATAAAAGCATATCAGTTTTAGTGAGTATATTGATATTGAATAAAGCATACTGATTTTGGTTAAACTGCATTCTCTTGGCCTCCTTTGTACTCTAAGAACCAAATACGAACTTAGTTCACTTTGAACGGGTCGTAACAGGTGGGATATGGGATAAGGAATGGGGAGTACTGGGGTTTTGAGCAGCTGTTGTTCCTTCCCCTCTGCAGCACCAGCTCCAGCTCAGGATTGAGAACCAGGATCTCTCCTGCTTTCATTGCACAAGAGCAGGGATGGGATGGCATCACTCCTCTGGACCCATCCCAACCTCACCCGAGCCCTCCCAGGCCTCACCTGGGCTCAGCTGATGTGGGAGTCCTGGGTGACCCTGATCTTGCCCCGCTCTAGCCGGGGTCCAGATAAGAGACAAGGTCCCTCCTCTGCTCCTCTGGCTCCATCCCAGTGCAGATGGTGCTGAGAGAGTGGAAACATCACTGGAAATGTTAAACTTCTATGGATCTCTGTCGCAGTAGGACATGAAAAGAAGACATGGACTCTAGTTTTACTATGAGAACATCAGCAAGCTGAAAGCTTTATTTACAATTTTCTTGGTTCTTTTTATAGCATGCTTTGCTAAAAAGGCATTCATTGGTCAGTAGGACTGACACCTCTTCCTATTGGTAAACAACAGCTGAGGAAGATTGTATTGAGAAAAAACTGCTGCTTACTTAGAAATATTTGGGAAAAGAAGGAAGGATGTTTTGGGAAAGGAAACTGTTGAGAGTTTTCCCTTGGGAAAGGAGCTTGCAGGTTAGCAAGCTGAGAATTCCTTCAGGCTTAGAAATACCAAGCCTACAGATCTCCAAGTGGGCTCAGCCTGAACTTGACTTTGTGGGGTTAAACCCATCATTGCTGGACATGAGCCAGAGTGTTTTCCACTAACATCAAACTCCTAATGGCTTTAAATTGAAAAAAAGCCAGATAAGATGGGAAATTGGGAAGGAAATCTTCCCTGTGAGGGTGGGGAGGCTCTGGCACAGGTTGCCTAGAGAAGCTGTGGCTGCCCCATCCCTGGAAATGTCCAAGGCCAGGTTGGATGGAGCTTGGAGCAACTTGCAATAGTGGAAGGTGTCCCTGCCCATGGTGGGGAGTGGGATTGGATGAGCTTTAAGGTCCCTTCCAACCCAAACCACCATGTGATTCCTGACCCAGGGAATGGGGCTATCCCTAGCACAGCCTGTAGCTCCATTGGATACCAGGGGGTGCGAGTGTTCCCGCGGGTCTGGGAGGCTGAGGGGAGGTCATGGAGCACAGCTGGGACACTCAGAATCCGATACTTCCCCTCTTCCTCCTCTTCCATTCCCTGAGGAAAATTCCCATAAGGCATGGGGGGTGACAATTCCTGGCACCTCCTGACTCTGTGACAGGACAATCCTGGACCCATGGCCTGAGCAATCCTAACATTTCTTTGCCCAGCTCCAAACAAACCCAGATGGTGCTGTTACCCCTGTCCATCCCCAGCTCCATCCTTCCCCATCCTGCCTGCCTCTCCTGCCATTTCCAGAGCCGTTCCATGATGGATGTGATTAAAATCTGCTCAGAGAGCACTCAATCCTCCTGTGATGCCTTTGAACCTCTGATCATTAATGTCTCCATATGGGCACCATTTTTCCTTGTCACAACACAGCTGGATCTGGAGAGATCTGGAGAGAGCAGGAGCTGAGGGCGCTTCCCAATGGCAAATCTCTCAAGAGCCTGGACTCCGGAGCTTTGCCCACCTTTGGGAAAGGTCAGGAATATAAATAACTGTTGCCAGGAGGTCCTCAGGCACCGGGCAAGAATGGAAATTGCTTCTGGAATGGCAGGGAGAGCATTAAGAGCCCTTTTCTGCCTGTTTTGAACTCTCTCCCTGCTCTCTGCTCCTTCCTCTCCACTGCTCTTTCCCTCTTTTCCTCCCTCCCACTCAGTCCAGTTTTTTGAAGGGCCGCAATTCCTTTCCAGTTTTATTTCTCATTAAAAATAAATAGTGGTGCTATAATTTACAGCAAATTTAATTAGAAATTACTTATGTGAGCTGAGCATTAGGACTTAATTGCTCTTTCCTAAAACAATTTCCTCATCTGAAACGTCCCCAGTTAATGATCATTCATTAAATAGGATTGGAGGCTCTGAGGTGGAGTTGGAAAGGCTGGAGATTCCCTGTGATGGGGCTACAGCCACTGGGCATGGAGCCCCCAGAGCCGGGGGGCACCGGAATGAGAGCGGCTGAATTCCCTGCAATGGGAATGACCACTGAACATTCCCTTTGGAAAGACTCCCAGCAAGGCCCCTTGGACCTGGAACTGTGCCCTCCAAGCACGTGGGGTCCAAGGCTCCGTGAGGTTGGAATTCCCTGGCCAGGAGCCATGTGCTGACACCCAAACCTTCCACCTTCCCTCTGAGATGTGGAACCTCCTTCTCTGTGGCAAGGGCAATCTTGGCCAGTCCTGCCTGGATTTTTGGGGAAGGAGATGATTTTCCAGAGGAATGTTGGTTAATCAGAACAGGAATGTTCACAGGAAGTGGGGGGCAATGGTGCTGGGGTTGGGATGTGCTTTACTTGTGCATTTTTAGTCCAAAAAATCCCTAATCAAAAACACATCTGCAGAGAGCAGCCTTGAGCCTGCCCCCAGCCCCGAGCCTGCCCTCAGCCCCATGCCCAGGGAATTGGGATGTCAGCAAGGCCAGGAGGACCTGGAATGGCCAGGAGGGCATTGGAATGGCCAGGAGGGCACTGGCACTGGCAGGACTTGTCCTTGGTCCCCCAGGTCTGTGCACTGTGGGGCTGCAGCTCATGGGGACACTGCTGGCAGGGATGGGATGGGATGGGATGGATGGAATGCAATGGGATGGCAGCAAGCTCTTTTTTTTCTCAGTTTTGAGCAGGAATTCCTGAAAAGCTGAAACAAGCACATTCCTTAAAAAAAAAACCCTTTGTTTTGACACATCAGCATTTTTCCAGGGAGACAAGAAAAAAAAAATCCCACAACAAAACCAACCCCAAACTTTGTCCACTTGATTGGAAAAGTCCATGGCAGTTCCTGCTCTGAGCTTCCCTGCCCTGCTCCTGTCCCAGGAGAGGGAGGGGCAGAGGCTGGTCTGGGCTCTCCATCACGGATCCCCAGCATGTGCCAGAGGTGCTGGAGCACAGGGAATGACCCTCACGGTCCCTGCCTGTCCCGGGAGGAGGCTGAAGCCCACAGGCTCTGTGGGAGACGTGGAGCTGCAGGATGAGCCCGAACTGGACTCTGGTCCAAGCGCTCACCTGCAGATCCTGAGAGTCCTCGGGGAGGCTCCGGGCCACGAGGGAAGGAGGGATGGCATTCCCAGCGGAGGGATGGCATCCCTGGGACACGCCTGGCCCCGCACAGCCCACAGCAGCAGGACACTGTCACCTAGCAACGGGTAAGCAATGACAACACTTCCTCGGGTGACAAACATCCCGTGTCACTGATCTCTTTCCAAGGAAGTGTAAAACAGGGAAGAGCAGGATTTGAAGAGAGAGAGAATGAGGAGATACGAGCCCCTGGATAACCTCGCCCGCATTCCCAGATGGCCGAGACCCAAGGAGGCATCGGCAGGGCCGGCTGGGGGTGTCTGGTTGCATCCAGCATCCGTCAGCACACGGCTTTCGAGAATGGGGGAAGATAAGTGCAAGGAAAGGTCTCAGTTCCAGGGAAAGGAAATTACTTCCCTCTCAAGTGATCCTGGGCACCATTATGCAAATAACAGAGAGGGAACAGGGATGGAGGCAGGGAAAGGGCTGCAGGGACAGAGGGAATGACCTGTGGAATGACATAGCCAGGGGACAGGGGGTGAGGGACAAAAGAGGGTCAGGGGCTGGGCAAGGAGGAGCTTCTTGGGGGAGGGGGATTTTCCTGATAGGGAGAGGAGACGAGAAGAGAGGAGAGGAGGCAAAGAAGGAAGAGGGAAAAAAGAAATGAAGGGAAGGAAAAAGGAAAAAAGGGAAAGGAAAAAGAAGAAGGCAGCAAGGCCTCTGCTCCTCTCAGCCTCTCCTCAGATGGTTGGGGGTGATTCCAGAGCTATGGAAGCATGAGCAAGTGGGATAGGGAGAACTGGGATCTCCCCTGTGTTGGTCCAAACACTTGGATTCCGAAGGTTTGTGTGGTACAGTCAAGTCCCTGCATCCAGGCAGGGCTGCCCAGCTCTGCTCTCGGACACTGGGGATTCCTGGAGCTGTTTGCTCCCCTCTTGGACACTGCAACGATTCCCAGGGCTGTTCCACCCACAGAGCCCAGCTCCATTGGCTCCTACTCCCTTCCCGCTCTGTCTTTCTTGCAGGATTTGGCAGTAGCAGATAAATAAACAGCCATCAATCACTGGGCCCAGCAGCACTCACCTTATGGGACTTGTTTCCACTCCGAATACACAGTTTAATTTCTATTTAGCTTCCCTTGAATTTTAATGTCCACTTTGGACATAAATATTTGAGTGTTGGGAGAGGGACAAAGTGGGAGCAGGTGATGGAAGATCCCACAGGGCTCTCTCTCTCCAGAGCAGGAGCATCCCTGTCCTCACCCCCAGGATGTCCAGGGCTTGGGGACCTCCAGAACCTCAGGGTTGGGATCCTCCAACATCACCCATGGAACATTGCTCGGCTCCTCTGCCCACAGCCCTGGATTTTCCAAGGCAGGGGGGTGATGCAGGACAGTGACATTCCCAAAACACGGATGTGGGAAGAGAAACTCCTCCCTGGCCAGCAACTGTGACCCTGGGCTGTGCCTCATGTGCTGTATTTATGGAAAGCTCTGTAAACTCATCCCAGGGATCCCTGCGGATTGAGGCAGATGGTCCTGGAGCTTGGCAACAGTTTATTTCCTTAGGGAATTTCATGTTCCCTGTAAGGAAATTTAAACATTGTGAGAGAAGAAAAGCTCCTTCCCTCTTCCCTGGATATGGAGCAGTCAGCTCTCTCACTGCTGTGGTGGCACAGGGGTCCCCTGGCCCCATCTAGGCAGGTTTCCCTTGTTGCACAGTCCCTGTTCCCATGGGACACCCCAGACAGGCTGTTGCATCCTGGTGGCACCTCAGGGCTCATCAGTGCCACCATGGGGACTTGTGCATGGTCAGGGCTCATTCCCTGGGAGCCGTGCAGCTCCAGCAGCTCCAGCAAGGAGAAGCTGGCCCGGGCAGGGATGGGGGAGCACGGGTCCCTGCAGGGCTCGGGGCTGGCGGGTGATTGATTTGTATTCCCACACTCACCCCCAGCCCTCCTGCTCCATCCCACATGTGCTTATCCACGGTGGGAAGCAGGTGCAGGCTGTATGGGATCCATATGGAGAGCGTTTAGGCTCACTTTGCTGCGGGATAAATCACGGCACAAGGAGCAGAGCAGGAGTCAGAGCCAGCCAGGGCTGCTGGTTTGGAGGAAATGTTTTCCAGCCCCAAACCTGCTCGAAGCCTGCTCTGCTTCGCTGTTATCTCAGAGATGATATCTCCCTCAGCCTCGTGAACACACACCCTGAGCCCTTTGCCTGGAGTCACGGGATAGTGAGGTTGGAAAAGCCCTTCAGGATCGAGTCCATGCTGTGTCTAATCCCCACCTTGTCACCAGCCCAGAGCACTGAGTGCCACATCCAGGCATTTCATGGACACCTCCAGTGATGGGGACTCCAAACCTCCCTGGGCAGCCCCTTCCAAGGCCTGACCACCCTTTCCATGCAGAAATTCCTCCTGATGTCCATCCTGAACCTCTCCTGGCACAGCTTGAGGCCGTTTCCTCTCATGGCTGCAGCACGGCCCTGCCTGGTCTGCTCTCCCACAAATGGTGAAATGAGTGTCTGAAAGACAAGCAATTTGCACCAAGGATTACCCGGGAGAGGAATCCCAGAGCTGGGGATCTCCAGCCGGATGCCATCAATCCCTGTCAGGAAAAACCCTCTGGCAGGTATGGCTGGAATGACCAGGACCTGTGTTGGTCACAGTGTGTAAATAAAGCTTGTGTCAGCCAGGATGGAGAAAGTGATGGGACAGGCCAGGACAGATTATCTTGGTAAATTTAGAGATGACTCATGCTCATGCTGGACACCAGCACAACAGCAATCATCCACCCTCACCAAAGCCCCTCCTCAGGAGCCACCAAGACCCTGTTGTTCGCATATTCCCTCCTGCCCTATTCCTTCATGTGCTCATTCCCAGCCTGGTTTGGGTGATTTTAACCCCTGGCCCCATGTCTTTCCCCTCATCTCTGAGGAGTTTATGGAATGAGATCCATCCCCTTGCCCTTTTCAGCTCAGCAAAAGCTCCTCCTGACATGACAGAAATCCGAGAAATCAGCAACTCAGGAAGTTGTTAATAAGGCTGAATCCCTCCGAAAACCAGACACTCGGCACAAAGAGGGGTCAGTGATCCCCAGGCTCCTTCCCCTCTGCCTCCTGCCCTCCATCTGGGGGGATGATGGGAAGCGCTGGACACCTGGCTGCTTCCAGGTAGGGTCATGGTTTGTGTCTCTGGAGCAGCCACAGGACCTGGCTCCAGGTGCTCCTCCCGGAGGCAACACAGACCTCCCACCCGGAGACCCTGGGAGCACTCCCACATCCCAGCTTCATACTGGGTTCCTCTCCTGGGAAGGAGCCAGAGGCAGGGGAAGCAGCAGCAGGGAATGAATCTTGGTCTGGGATAGGACATGTGTGTGTCCTAGCAGGCACAGTATGTCCGTGCAGGAAGGATTCGGGATTCAGGTTGTATCACTG